>CM038220.1:96268358-96435858 GCA_021442155.1 Cymbidium sinense | reverse complement strand
CAATAAGCATAAATGATCAATGAATAAAATAGATAAAAAGAAAGAAGTACGCATACAAATACACTACCTAAACATCTAACGCGCTTGGTGGAATTGCACCACTCTTAGTGTGCACGGGATGGACGATCACGCAGCTGATGGTGACCCTCAAGTGCAAGATCTTTGGCAGTCTGCATCAGATCATCCTGTGATTAGAAGATAGGTGGTTGCGACTCGTATACAAGCTGATAGGTAGAAGGACTTGGATCAGCATACGTAGATGGACCTGGATCCGCATAAGTAGATGACCTGACGCACCAGTCATGGTGTGCGACACCCTTTATAGGCACCAATCTGTAATATGTGTCACCGATATATACACGCTCATCCAGGTCTCTGCATAGCAGCTCGTACCTATCGACGCATCCCTGTAAGTGGTGCTCATCCACATCGCCGAAGTATGGCTGAAAGATGTCCCGAGTCACCGCGATGTGCTCCGCCTACACAAAAAACAGTATGTAAAATTAGCACTTATATAAATATTGAATTCAGATGAATACTTATATCAGGATACATAAATACGCTCCACTGGTGCTCTAGCATAGTAAGTGGTCGGAGGATCTGTCGGGGTGGCCAATAAATACAGAGAAGCTCATGATCTGAACTAGCACATGTACTGGCTGATAGCTGTCTTTCTGTCCACATCCTCATCTAAGCCCTCGACGAGGCAATCCCTCCGCCTCTCCCAAGCAGCAATGTGTGACTGGTGGTAATCAACCCAGTCGACATCCGCTTTACCCCGACCATCGACCCTTTTGAAACTAGGGTCAACTGGGGCTACATCGACTCTGGGAATGAGGCCGAACTGGCGCAACACTCTATCTGGTAAATGTCACTCAACCCTCTTCCAGCTGATAAGAGGGACTCGTGATAACCATATCTCAGAGCCTGCTGAGCATGTATCTGATAGACGTGTCGTGATCTGCTCACTGTACGGCTCCCAGATCACTTGCACATATTAAAAATTATGTCAAATTAGAAGCTGCACATATTTGAACTGAAGTGTTATCTGCAAATCCAACTTGTGTATGTTGTAAGCCATCCAGCTCATTTCTGTATACTTCAACGTTCGTCATTGGCTGCTGGCGAACATATTTCTCATTCCATCTATACACAAAAAAAAATTTAAACACATATAAAGCTACAAAATTTGAAAGTACACTTAACAAAATATACCTCAACCCAACGTTGAGATCATCAAGCTCAGTAGGATATGGCACATGTAGAGTCGGCCTCTCAACATGAATATGCTCCCAAGCCCATATCTGAAGGAGGTGTAAGCGCCGACCATGTTAGGCACGACTGCATACAACTCCCTATATATGTGCTACAACCGCCGCACCCATAGCCATCATGGAAGGTATCCGTGTCTTAGTAGTGGTAGACGCAAATGGACATCTGAACGATGTATCTAGTAGTAAGAAACAACGTGAATAGGAGTGTAACGCGGTGCGAAAAAACTCCTGATCGGAATGGTGTACGAATCCCATAAAAGTTCACCTCACCGGCATATCTGCGTGTGTGCTCATCCTAAATGTCGATTTGATCTGTGAACTGATCAGATCATGATACATCACGTCTGGTAAGGGGTGTCATCCCAATAAATCATCACAACAATCAAGCCAGGTGTCCCATCTCTTCCCTTCGCCAATCACAATTGGGCCTATGACAGGTGGCCCATCAACTCGTAGTCCTAGGATCATCGCCACGTCCTAGAGTGTAACAGTCATCTCATCGACAGCAAGGTAAAATGTATTGGTCTGCAGAGACCATCTCTCAACCAAGACAATCAATAAATGATGATTTAGGCGGATGAAGCGAAGCTGACTAACACAGTGTAGGCCCACCTGCCCTAGCCCACAGATGAATCGTTTGCACATGATGGGCCACTCCTTTAGCATAAGCAAGTGTGACGCAGCCTTAAGCACGGTGCTCAAAAAAAAAAAATTGTCATTAATCAAAATATAAGGAAAGCAGATGTAAGTTAAAAAAATAAATTAAATATTACTTACATTATCAGGGTGAGCGGCTCGATGCTGCCCGCGTAGGGATGTTATGCTAAGATGAACCTCAGTAGGTGCCTGCTCCAACGGTGGGCTGGCCTCCCTAGCAGGCCTACGTCACCGACGTCTAGCTGGTGGGTGGTGCTCCTCTACCATCGTAACTGTTGAGAAAAATAAATGCAAAAATCAGTATCAAACATTTTATACAATGAAATGAAAAATAATAGTTTTAATTAAACAGAAAAACTAGAGCACTAGAACGTAAAAGGGAAATCTGAGCAACATCCTGTGTGTAACCTCTAACAACCAATAACAACAAGGGAGAACGTACCGTCGACCATTACTATTATGAGGGCAGGATGACCTGTAGTGACCTGATATTTTGCATAGAGTACAGGATCTACTACTACTAGATATATTTTCATCCATTGTTTTGAATCTTCAGTATGCGTACCGACCTTCGCAAAAAATTGAGTGGTCACGTTACTAATATGTCTGACCAAAGATGGCCACTCGGAATGGTCAACCAGTGTATGGAACACATTTATGTATGTCAACTTATAGCTGTTGCTAGTGACACACGCGGTGGTTCAACCGTCTAAACCCCAGTGTAGCAACCACATGTGGGCATGGACAATGATATATGATCATTTTGTTACAACTATAATCACATAGGCCATTATCTAATAAATCAACTCTGAATGATCGACTGGATCTATCAAAAACTTGCATCTCACACGGGTTGATGTTCATAGGTTCAGGAAAATGTCTAGCCTCTCTTTCCGTATGCTGCAACATTGTGGATACCTTTTGGATAAAATAGAGAAGTTGACATCCTCTTGCTGAGTTGCGATGGCTAGTATTTTCATGAACAAAGCTACTAAGTTGTAGTAGATAGCAATGATAAGAGCCTGAATTGGTAAACCACGTGCCTGTTTCAGGACACCATTGAAACACTCAGATGCATTAGTCGTCATTGTCCCATATCGCATTCCACCGTCATGCACAAGTGCTCATTTGATAGGGTCATGCTCTACAAGTCAGTTGTGAGTTTCTTATTTCACATTTTTAATATCAAATATTAAACGATTGAACTGCCGGATATCATCAGTATTTCCTACCATATACATCTTTTGGCATAGAAATTTCACATCAGCAATCCCCAATCTGCATATTACATTCTTAAAATTTTCATGCAGATGATGTAAGTAGTGAGAGTGGAAACACTTCTACATCCACGTAATAGACCAGCATGTTTATCGAAATTATGCAAAATCACGCCTAACATGTAGAAGCATATCATGTAAGCATTGCAGAACCACCCAAGAATCAATCGACTCGGACTCCACATGTAAGGCTAGTGGAAATAATCCATTATTTCTATCGATTCCAACAGCAGTTAATAATGTACCACGATACTTGCCTAACAAAAAAAGTACCGTCTAAGCTCGATGGTACGTACCATCCCATGATTGAAGGGCCAAATGCCCAAAAAATTCTCTGGCGATCAATTCGTAGACTATACTAGATAAGGAACTACAAACTGATTCATAAAAAGACTGAGAGTCCTGTAAGACTCTTCCCAACTACCAAATATTACTTTTATTGCCTTATGTCTCGCATCCCAAGCCTTCATGTACGAAACTTTAACATTGAATTTCGATTCTATCCTACCTATAATCTCCACGGATCTATCGATCCGATCACAAGTATAATGAAGTAAGCTATGAATTTAGAGCTACACTATTGATGACCTGCTGCACTTACTGTATTGATACATCTATGATTTTCACCGACTCTTGATATTCTCCGAGCACCCCCTGAGCGTCGGTTACTGCTACAATGCAAACACCACTTATATGGTCTAGTAGGACTATCATGTTGTACACAAATAACCATGTAGTTTTTTTGGTTAGAAGTAATTGTTTGGAACTAAACATTATTTACTACACACCACCCAACAACAGCAAATTGCAGACTTCGTTTATTTGCGAAGCACATACCGTCGAAGTAAATATCGTTGTCCCACTCTCTCGTAGTCTGGCACATCTAGACATACTCGTTTGTAGACAACATCTGGCTCTCACTATCAATATTTCAGAGTGAGTGATTTCATAAGATCATCCAGACTGTGCAGTGGCTTACCCCGAGCGTCATATCACTAATATCCCCGCCGACTCACCACTTAAACCACCGCCATACCGATACTCATCTTCGCCGCAAAGACTGAGTCATATATGGTTCCTCTGAATGATAAACAACATCATCGCTGCCATAAAACTCATAAGTTAGATGATAACCAATCATACTAATTATTACAACTATAAGCCGGGAAAGATTGATAAGATGTTACCTGGGAATCAACGCATCAAAGCTGCGTTGTGTCCCTAGAGGTGCATGTGCGATGAAATCTGTGTGCCGTCGGTATATCTACCTTTTATTGTCGAGATGATGGATGCAACATTAACATCCTCCACATATACAACACTAACATCGACGGGAAGCTTCGTCAATGTTACTTAACGCCATCGCCGATATAGACGCCGTAAATTTGTTACCCACGGATAACGAGGCAGAGTGATTGTGACGCTCAATCAATGTGCAAGGTTCTCATAACTTGCTTCAAAGTAGTTATGTGACGCGAAAACCTTAACTGACGATTTCGACCTCTCACATAACTTGATGAATTGCTCATCGATACTCGGACCATAAAAGAATCAAATTCTCTATTCATTCTTGCAAAACAAGCTATATGAATAATCGAAATTTATATTAATCGACACCCTAAATAATACTACTGCTACTTAACACCTAAACCGTAACGCCAACACAAAACCTACAAATCAAATCCCAAACAAAAGTCTAACCATACAACTCTAACCCCAAGCACGCATTTATTAATTTATAAATTGAAAAAAAAGTGATTTATCGTGTGTTTACAAGAACGACGGGGCGCAAAAAAATGTAGAATGCCAAAGGAATTTTCCTCTAACGGAGGAAAAGCCGCCAAAGCTAATGTTGACTTCCACCGCTAGATGGGAGAGGGAAGTCGCCAAGCGTGAAAGCTCGCCGGGAAAAAAGGAAGTTCCTTTAATTACGGACAAGACACGAATGCGTGGTTGGAGCTACGACGGCGGAAGTTCGAGGAGAGGACCCCTGACGGAAATGAAGGGCAATCAGATTCTACCGCGGAGGAAACGAAGTTCGGGTCAATCGAGTGAAAGAAGCCTCGATCGGTTAATAATCGCCCCATGGGCATCGGCCTGATTAGCCGCCTACCAAGTGGGATGCCTCATTTCAACATGAATCACATAATGTCAGATCCGACGCTAAAATAATCGTATGACTGCATTTTGAAATTTTTTTTAACCATACTTTATTACCTAATTAGCATTCTAATGATATTTATTTTAAAAAAAATTATCATAAGTTTATGTGTCCATGACTTTGTAATATGATTGAGAATGTGAATTAAAGTCTCATTTACGATGATAATTACTGTTTTGTATGGTTAACATCTACAAATTTCAAGTATAATTCAAGGCTATGCAACTAGATTATAACAATATTAGAATTTTATCGATTTATCAATAAATATTTTGATGTGCATGAATCTTAAAATAAAATAAAATAAAATAGGGGGATTTACATACATACACGTAATTCTTATGCATTTATATATTTCACACTCAAATTTGAATATTTACTTAAATAACACTTAAATCTTTATTATTATATCAAAAATATCATTCTGGTTATTTTTTTCAAATAAAATGCATCTTTTTCTGTATAGAAAAAGTATTAATTTTATAAATATTTAAATTTGAATATAAAATATGTAAATATATAAGAATTCCGTGATATATATGTAAATTTTTCAATAAAATAAAAATAACCTAAGATCCTCCGTCGACGCAGGAAGACTGAACACGATGAAACTGCGGGGCTTGATATGGCCGAGTTCTAAGACTTCTAACCGAGTTAACTCCAACGTTCAAATTTGCCGCGTTTATTGATTGGTTTTGACCGCGGAGTGCAACCGTAAATATTTCGTTCACCTGAGTTCGCAGTTACATGGAGATGTTGACCTTCGTGTGAGCATAAGAAATTGCAGCTTCAGGAAATAGGAAACGTGCTGCCGCAAACTTCTTTTGGCGGGTCTGTAATATTGAGAAACAAAAATGCAATTTTGCATTTGTAATCCCAGTTCTCTTACTTCAGCAATTTTGTGGATAGAGACTTCCTATAGCTGTGCTCATCCTTTGCTCGCACCGAGTTACGGTAACCTTCTGCCTTCTTCAAATCCGAAAGACTGTTTTCATTTTGATTTTCTTTGTTTTTCCTGTTTTTTTTTCTTTTCCTCATCTTCTTTGGATTCGAAGGAGAAAGTTTCCTTTTTGTTTTTCCTACGATATTCAAATATTCTTATTTCTGAGAGAGCGGCAGGATTTAAGGCGGTGGAAATGTTGTATCTGAAGCAGCCGATAATGGATCTAGGGTTTGAGTTGATTGGTGGCAGCTTGATGCGAGCCTGAGTTGACACGCCCGAGCCGGAGTCTGGCTCGGGATTGAGATCTGATGGCGGCGGGAGGGGATGAGGGAGATTTGGCTGGTGCCGCGGGGACCGGCCCTAAGAACTTCTTTCTGCAAAAGTTTAAGCTTTATGAGACTCGATCGGTGAGTGGAGTTATCTTCCTTCTTGATTTAATATTGTTCTTCTTCTGTTTGTTTTATCTGAATGCTGATGCTCATATAGGTTGATGTACTTGGTCCTTCCATTTGATCTGAGCGCAGTACTTCTGATTTGTTTGTTTGTGCTTGTTTTGAGTGAATTTTATTTCTTATGAATGCTAATGGGTTTCTTTCTGATAATCTCTATTTCTGCTTGATTGCGATTAGTTGGAGACGCCTTCTTCAATGGTCCCTTCATTCAAATTGTTATGATAGAATTCATTGAACTTCCCCTTTTAGCTCATTTTTTTGTGTCATATTCGTTTTTGTTAATTGCTCTCTATTGCAAGTATAAGCACATGATTATTTGCTATTATTTTCCTTCTAATGAATGAGAGTCACTCTTTAGTCCACTTTTCTTTATGGATGATTAGCCGCTATTTCTGAAATATAATTTAAATGAAGCTAATCCCTTTTTTAGTTTGATTTGTACTGTGTATTCTCATCTTGAGCTGCAGCTTTCAGGTTGTTACTCTCTCTGGTTCTATTCATTTTATATATATGTTCTTACCATCTGAGGCAAGCAATAAATTGCAGAGTTTCTTCATTTTGTTGTTTACATCGTTGAATCTTCTTTTAGGGATTGAACAGTTGTTGAAACCAATTGTCCTTTCTAATCTTGTTAATAAATGCCATCTTTTAGGTCCTTACTTCCATCATTATTCTGTTAGTCAAATTCTTCTCTTGTTATTTGGTCAGTTCTTACTCAATTCCTTCGATTGTAATGCGCAACAGAAATTTTATATGATTGGATGGGACAAGAGTGGTACAATCTGGAGAGTGTTGTCGCTTGACAGAGAAGAACCTTCTGAGCTCAATATGAGAGAGGATCCTACAATCTACATGAAAAATGAGTGTGAAGACTTGTTGAAGAGAATTGATGATGGGAACAAATCAAGTGGCGGGCTTAGGTTTGTGACGCAGTGTTATGGAATTGTTGGTGAGTTTCCTTCAAAATTTTCTCAATTCAAGATGATCATTGTTACTTTTAGTTGCAGTTAATGCAGAACAACATCAGCAAATTGTTACTACGGCAGGTTTTGTGAAGTTATTGGGGCCTTATTACCTGCTGCTAATCACAAAAAGGAGGAAAATTGGTTCCATATATGGCCACGCGATCTATGCCATCTCTAAGAGCGAAATGATTGCAATTCCAAATTCTACTGTGCGGCACAGTATGGCATTCTCTAAGCATGAAGAGAGGTAGTTTGTTAATTTCGTCTGTAAATAAATATTGGTTGTTTCACGGCGGTAGTATTTGAAACAAAAAGATTGTCTGTCTGGAAAATACCAAAAATGCATTTGTTGTTCTGAGTAGATTACTTTGTTATTATTTTAGACAGGTAGTCTGATCATGAGTACTTCCTCAATTTTAGTATTTCTCAGCAGGCAGTCTGCACCACAAGTATCAAATTTTTATTTTTATTTTCAAACACCATCGCCTTTTGTTCATTTGTTGTATGCCTGTTTTTCATTAAAATCTTGTTGTAGCGTTTATCTTTAACTACTACAAATTTGTACTAATTTGTTTTATTTTTCCTTTAAAAAACACAAGTTTCTGTGTGTTTAATATTCCTTTCAATTAGTAAAAGTTATGTTGAATTACAATTTCAATCAACTATATAATAAAATCATTGTGCCTAATGTTAGATTGGTTGCATTTTTCTTAAGGTATACTTAAATGTTTTGAGGCTTTTAAATCTATGTTGATAAATTATTCATTATTTTATAAATTTATCAGGAAACGGAACAAGTTTTCTAACTTAACTTTACCTCTAGATTTTACTATAAGCATTCATCTATTCTTAACTCGCCTTGATTGCATAGATACAAGAAGCTGCTTTGCATGGTGGATCTTACAAAGAACTTCTTCTTTAGTTATTCATACAACATAATGCGCAGTCTTCAGAGGAACTTATGTGATCTTGAGTCTGGGGGCATTCTTTATGAAACAATGTTTGTGTGGAATGAGTTCCTTACACGTGGAATTCGCTTTCACCTAAAAAGTACAATATGGTCGGTTGCACTGGTGTATGGATTTTTTAAGCAGGTATATTTTTTTTTATATTTGAGTCTTTTGTTATAAGTTGAACAAGATGCAATATATTAATTGTTACTGTTTGAAGTGTACATTTGACTGTCTCATTTAATTCGAGGCTTCGTGAGGTATATCTCTTTATTTTATGTTTCTCTGAAGTAACAAATTAATGATTTAAACACTTTGTCAATGTTTGTAAGAACCAAATCTGTATATTTCTATCAAAAGATAGATTTTTTTTTCTTATTCTTGTTTGACCTTTTAGTATTCTACTTGAACATACTCCAAAATTCTGAAGATTTAAATGATATGTAATGATGTTGTAACGCCTTATTTATTGGAATGAGTGATTTTATTTCTAAGTTAGCCCACGTCCTCATCAAGTTTATTTTTTTGAAATGGAGAACTATAGAGTACCATATTCTGCAATGGTTTCTTTGTGTGCTCATTGTGCTGTGTCTTTCATTTATTTACTATACTTTTTCTGGATAACTATTGCGTCCAGGTTAAACTATCGCTTTCTGGAAAAGATTTTATGTTCACATTGATTGCTAGGCGCTCTCGGCATTATGCTGGAACAAGGTTCTACTTTAACGAAGTTCAAAGCTCTTATATACTGATAAACATAGTGGCCTATATGTATTTTCAATACAAACAAAATATATGATTATCAAAATCTGAAGTTTATTTGGTCATTTTTTTTATTTAGGTACTTAAAGCGTGGTGTTAATGAGAAAGGCAGAGTAGCAAATGAAGTTGAAACTGAGCAGATTGTATTTGATGTAAATGCTAGAGTTGTGCCAACACAGATAAGTTCTGTTGTGCAGATTAGAGGATCCATTCCTCTTTTTTGGTCACAAGATAGTTCATGGCTAAATATGAAGCCCGATATTATCTGTAAGTTCTAAAACTTGTAGATGATTGCTGTCTCCTAACCAACCTAATAAATTCCCTTGTTTGTACCATGGCACGAACAACCTATTTTCAGTGCAGAAAGATCAAAAATATGAAGCAACACGACTTCATTTCGATAATCTTGTCAAGAGATATGGAAATCCTATTATTATTTTCAACCTAATCAAGGTGAATTTCTACAACTCATCATTGCACTGTAATTTTCTAAAAGTACGTTGGTATTCATCTTCTATATATTTTATTTGAGCATCAGTGTCACAGAGGCATTTTTGTTGTTGTTTCATTGCTGGAAATTATTTAATATTGTATAATTATTTCCAAACAGACATACGAAAGGCGGGCTCGCGAATCTATTCTCCGCGCAGAATTCGCAAAAGCCATTAATTTCATAAACAAAGACCTCCCTGCAGAGAACCATTTGAGATTCTTGCATTGGGATCTTAGCAAACATTCGCAGAGGTGCTTAAATTTTGAACATTTTTTCTTCAAATGGATATGTTACACATGTTTCTAACTTAGCATTTAAAATAAATAAACATTCAATTGTTGCAGAGCTACAAATATTCTTGAATTATTGGTGAGGCTTGGATCCAATGCCTTAAATTTGACAGGCTTTTTCTATTGTCAACTTTCCTCTTTAAAACTACCTGGTGCCATGAGCTCGTCTTTCTTTGTGTAAGTCTTGTGAATACTGATACTCATCATTTAATTATGTGTATTGATGTTTTCCTTCTCTTATCCTTGGTGTTGGTCACGCATAAATAGATTTTTTTTTTCTTTTTTTCTAGTAAATTGCTTTTCTTCTAGCAGATGTATTTTCCTTTTTCCCACTAATTCATATGTAATGGCTCATTATGGTTATATTTCATCATCACATATCTCTGAATTACACATGGTTTTGTAGCATGGCCTTATTGCGTGTATTATTCCCAGCTTTCAAGAAAAAATTCTTTTAGCTGAGCCCTTTTTATGCTTTGCTTCTCTTTGGCAAACTGGTGGTTTGTACACTTTTTTTCCATGCATTTGCTGTTTTAATTACTATTATTAGATAATAATGCTTATTTGATAATTATGTTCTTAGAAAGATAACATGTGGAAATCTACTTTTTCTAGGAAAGAGACACCTGAAAGCATTGTGGATAGAACTTTTTCTTTTGAAAAACAACCTATGCTTCAAAAGGGTGTTCTTCGTACAAATTGTATAGATTGTCTGGACCGAACGAATGTAGCCCAGTTTGCATATGGTTTAGCTGCCCTTTACCAGCAGCTGCATCTCTTGGGAATTGTTGATGTTGCAATTATTGACTTGGATTCTCCTTTGTCTGATGAAGTGATGGACATATATGAGAAAATGGGAGACACACTTGCTTTACAGTATGGTGGTTCTGCTGCTCATAACAAGGTATGTTCCTGCAGTCGATTTTGCCACCAGATTGCTATTAAGTAAGATGCATTCAAGCATATATTGTTCTGGATTTTTTTTCGCTTATTGCTTTTCAGGATAAGATGGCAAAAATTCTTTAGCATATGTTGGTATTTAGCATCATTGCGTTACTAAAATATTGTTGGGAAAAATGATCGGAAAACTAGAACAAAAAAAAAAGGAACAAAAATTATAACAGAATAAGAGCACCATATTTTAGTGGAAAATCCAAAATTGAGCAAAATCACGGAACCATTCTACACTAAGAAATTCAATATGAAAAAAACCAAAGAGATTTACATATCCCTATTTTCTCAAATCTCTCTAACTAAAGATAATAACTTCTTAAAATTGAAAATTACTTGAAACTAACTCAGCCAGTTTATAGCTGCTCTGTATTTTTGGCTCTTCTTCACAAGTTCCGCAATGTTGACCATTAGCATCAAAGCACTAACTCTTTTGTCTCTAGCTTATAATCGCCATTCTTCAGTGCGAAGTCAAAATGTAGCACCTAAGCGAGGTCATTGCTGAGCTTGATTGGTATTATTGAGAACAGAGTTGGCAATATCAACTCGATCAATCAACACAATTAGGCTCCACAAAATAATAGATGCTCCTTCATTTTTTTGACGAATTGATATTTATTTTTTGCTTGACTTTCTACCTTGGTGTCATGTTCAGATATTGTTCATCATGTTGATTACATATTTCTTTGCTGTGTAATTGCAGATATTTTGTGATAGAAGAGGTCAATGGAAGGCGGCTACCCAATCTCAAGAAATTTTTCGGACTGTTCAGAGACACTACAGCAACACTTATATCGATCCACTGAAACAAGATGCCATAAATGTGTAAGTTTATTACAAATTCAGCTTTTATTTTTTAATGGGTGGGACATTTTTTTTAAACAACCATCACCACGATGCTTAATAATTTGTGCCTCTTCTAAAATACTCCGAAGCTGCAAGCTTGAATGTTAATGCGACTGGAGCTTTCTCTTTTGCCCATGAAGCTTAAATTTCTTACTTCGGTTTAAAGCTTTGAAAGCGTAAGAAGCTTATGCTTTATTTATTCCTAAATACAGTGAATACCTTACTTGTATGCTTCGAACTGAAGTACATGTCTCTGCCTTAATTGGATAAACATCAAATATAATTTTTAAGCTCATTTTTCAAGGTAGTTCTAAAAAACAGGTGTCACTTCTGCGGGCATATATTTATTTTTTAAAGTTAGCAATATATTATAGTGCATAATCATATCATCTTTGGATTAGATGCGAGACAAGGGTCATCGCTTTCAATCGGGTTCAAGACAAAAATCATATTTATTAAGGGAGTATAAAGAATAATCAGTTTAAAATCTCAATCATTCTGTTCTTATCGTATCTACTACAACTTGACATCCATTGTAACTGAATGAAATGTCTTATGAGACCAATGTGAGAGTGATATGACTCAAAAATTGTTAAGACGAATCTATGTGAACTGAAAATGCAAATCGAGATCAAACGTTTATTATCAATCCAACTTAAACAAATAAGCAAATGAATTTGACGGAAATGATCTATTCTCAAGATCTCGGAATGGCATCATTTGAGCATTCAAATACACAAAATACATCATATGATCATAATCATCATGAGTCCGATGGAGAGAGTAGTTCGATTTTGATGTATTTAGACGCATCTCAATCTATAAATACCTCATTTCTTGAGGAGGGCAAGAGAGAGGAGAAATTCTAAAGTTTGAAAATCTTAAGCAATCATACCACTGACGGTTAACCAGCCGCCGTATGTGGTGATCCTCACCTTTCACAATCTCCGTTGCCATCACGACAACCTTCATCGGTGATGTTCTCATATTCACCATCATTTTGTCACTAAGAATTGTTACAACCAAGCGATTATATATTAGTTGTTTTTGGGATTCTCACAGCCTCATATACAATTATATAATCGTTATCGGAAAACTTGACTCCAAATCAAATATATAGTTTTTTTAGAGTGATTTTTTTTTTTCGATTTTACATAAAATTTTGACTTTTCTTTAAATACCTGTGCTGATAACAGCTAAAGAGTTATTTATCAAAATTTTCTTCTTTGCACTGATAAAATTTAGTGTAATCAACTAAGTAACATCAAGAGATCTGATCCTATAAATAGGGGGAGATCCTCACAAATTAAAGTACTTCTGGGGACTTCGGCACTTTTGAGAAAATTCTTCTTCCCTGAATTTTTGGAGACTTTGATTCTCAATATGAATGTTTATTCTCTCTCTCTCTCTCTCTCCTCTTTCTTCTTTACACACCCATTTTCTTTCTTCTTAAAGCTCCTTGCTAGGTGGTGTGTTATCACGGCAGAATTTCGTATGCTTTTTTATCAACTTTGAGAAATCACGTGATCAAAGTATTGTTAGCATTGATTTGATGGACTTTAAAGTAGAAAGATTTATGACAAATATATATATTGAAGTTTTAAAGATATGTATAATGGACTACTGATAGATTTAAATGAAGTTGAGAGGTAACTAAGGATTTTTTAATAACAATATTGCATCGTAAATCAACATTGAGTTCATATATATATTTTATATTGATTATGGAGATTCACCAAAAAAATATTTAATGTGAGTGTTGACCTTTAAATATAACTCATAAGTTGAATCGAATTTAATTAATAAAATTGATGGACGTTAGACATGATAATACATAAATTCAAAATTAAAATAACTTGATCATCATCGAAATCAATCGAAATATCTTTTAATCATAAAATAAGTTTCTACAATCGATAAAATGATGATTTAATTCTTCGTGATCAATTAATCAGATGATGAAGAAAATAAATCACAAAAATAGTTTTATGCATGTCAAAATTAGGAAGCTTTGATGCTATCTAAATTAGCTCCTTTCATAATATGAATTGCATCGATATTGTCGAAACGTAGAGACCTTCGGAACAAGATTTTTTGTAATTAATTCAGTCGAGGGAGGACTGAATGACAAGTCTGGGAATACAAAGACACTCAAATAAGCCCAAATTTGCACCATTGCAACGTTGAATTTGTCTCGAAAAGTAATTTGTATGAATTTCAATGCTACAATTTTATAACTTGGACCATATAAAATAAAAAATTTGAGAACGAAAAAATAAATTAATTTATCTGCAATTAGGATGTTTACTCTCTCATAACCGGATTTCTCTCTTAATCCTATCGGCACAGTAATGGGGTTCCCTGTTCGAAGCATAGCCGACTGCCGTATTCATCCCGTCGCCCTCTCCGACTCTTCTACTCGCCAACCCCAGCCAACGACCTCAACTCCACAACTCCTCTCTCCAATTTCCGCCAGCCACGCACGCCGACCTCAGCCCTCTCCCATCTGCCTCTTCGCACCACACAGGTTCGCCATTTCCCGTCTTTCCTCTCCATTCCCGATAGCTGGAGAGACGTTGCGAGGTAACCTTTGTTTGTTCTCTCGCCTATTTCGCATGCGCTTCAGCTTGTCTAAATCCCATGAATACGGCTACCAACTGGATTCTTTAAATCTAGATTTAACCATGCAAAAAGGGCACTAGAGGATACTATTTGGCTTAAATTAAAGTCGAGCTAAATCCTGCTCAAATCCTGCAGCCAAACAACCTGTTTCCTCCCACGCTCCAACATAAAGAACCGAACTCCACCTCCTACCCGCAGCTAATAACTCAACGGTGCCGACCATCCCTCAATCTCGCTGCTCTGTACTCCCACATCCGTGAATCTTCGAATATAGACTTGTGTACATTTTATCTCATTATCAAACTGACTTTTGAATAGTGGTAACATGGCTTTTATTCTACTGTGAATTGATTGATTCTTTTGGTATGATTTACTCTCCAATATCCTTTCTAACCTAATGTTATTAGCTATGGTGATGTCTCTACAACCAGCCATCAAAGTATAACAAAAAAAAATCAGAATTTTTGATTTTAGGACTTCTATCATTCATATTACTAGATGGAATTTGAAGTTAAGTCCTTGCAAAAAAACCTTTCATCAAATCAGAATAATCTAGATTTTAAAGTTTTGTGGAGTTTGAAGTCATTATTTGTTGATTGATGTAGTTTAATCAAAATTCTGTGAATATTCTTGGTGCCAAATCATCCACTCCTATCATTATTGACATGTCGCCTCTCTAATAACAACTTTGAAAGTAAAAATTAAGTACTTATATGTGTATTTTTTGGCATGACAGAGAAATATGCAATTTGCAAATTTTCATATAGGTGATAATCCCCATGCACATTTTTCTAGGCATGATGGGGAGGAAGATTTCCGGTTGCTAAAATAAATATCTATACAAGCTTTTTTTTGTGTGATGGGAAAATATGTGTTTTCTTGTAAGTATTTAAAGGCTCATACACATTTTTCTTAGAGTGGTGGGATGATGCATACGGTTGTGTTTTAAATCACTCATACATGTCTTTTTTAGCGTGGTGAGCAAACCCAATATACCCAATGCAGCTCCCTATGTGAGGATGTAGCCGCATAGTTGTCAGATTTCACACCGATGGGAGGCCCAAATAACTTAATATAAAATCAACCTTAAATCCGAAAGTGATATTTAAACTGAAATTATAAGTACATAAGTACCATACACGTCTCTCTTGGCGTGATGGAGAAATATGTGTTTTATGCTTGAACTTGAAGACTTCGTCATGTTTTTCTTAGCGTGGTGAGAGATGACGTATTTGGTCGTGGTATTTATACAACTCATGTACACCTTTTTTGGCGCGGTGAATAGTCCTAATATACTCGAAATAACTTATATACGGGGATGATGTTGAGATGTTGCCGAAATTTTGTTAAAATTTTATATTTACAAGAAGACCCAAATGTAGGGTTGCAAACGAACAACCGAAGCGAAAGTCGAGTTCAAGCTCGTTGCGATGATTGAGCTTCGAGCCGGCTCGAGCTTTTAGGATGGTGTTCGAGCTCGAGCTCATTAAAAAAAATTGTGTTTGAGCTTCGGCTTGAGTTTTGTTCCGAGCTTCCGGTTGCTTATTGAGCCTTAACAAACGTTTAATGAAATAAAGTATCAGCATCGAGCGCTATCGATGCTCGTTTATGACAAGCGCTTCAGTTATCGAGCTATCGAGCGCCTCTGATGCTCGTTTATGAAACAGCTATCGGCTTAATCAGCCTTAGTGAGCCTTATTGAGCTCAAATGAAACATTCATGAGCTTTAAATGATCTTTACGCGAAACATCGCGGCGAAACGATAACTTTGTTGAGCATTCGTTAACAATCAGTATTTATAAAAAAGTGTTTAAGCTCGTTCGATTAATTAAATGAGCGAGCATGCATACAATCATGAGTCACGAGTAGCTTGTTGAACGCTCGGTTCGTTTGCACTCCTACCCAAATGGACCAAAATAGTAATATTTGAATTGTTGAAATTTATTTAATTTTAAATGGAATTCGAAATTACAAAAAATAAAATGAATGAATTTTGAAATAAACATGAAATTCACACCTGAATCAAAATGAATTAACTCTAAATGATTTTTTTTAAGTCTAAAATTGATAATTAGAATGATAATAATTGAATTTGAGCTTGTCAAATTTTGAAACAAAGACAACTTGCAAAATTTGAACTTGATTGAAATTAAAATGAGCTTATCAAGTGAACATTCAAGTGAACATGAGTAAAAATCATTTATTAAACATTTGGATTGCATTGCAATTCACATTAGAATAATTAGATGGACTTCAGTTGACTATTTAATTAAAGTATAAGGGAACTTGTGAGACACTTGATTTATGAATTGTGAAATAAATATAGTTCATTTGATAGCCAATCGAATGAATATGAACATAACTATGCAACCTCTTAGATAAAATGATTTGTAAAAAAAAAATTGATTGAATACATTATCAAATCAGTGGAGGCCTGCAATGAGATTGAAACATAGCCTTCAAACATGAATGTAATTCAATTAAGGCTTGCAAAGGATTTGCATTGTATCTAATAGCTCTCATTGAATATTCTGATTTCCCTACAATCCATGTTGAAACAATTAAGAGAATCTTAAGTGATACAAAACTAAAGCACATGAGAGTTCGCAAGATACCTAGGCATTCCTTTACAAATGAAATGAACCAATTTGAATGGATTTTTTAAGCTCGAATTGAAAATTGAGGATGACATCAAATTGAATTTTAGACTATAAGGCTTAGAGGCAAGGAACATTCATAAGATTCAGATTTGAGCGGATTTAAAAGATAGATTGGGTGAGCATGAATATGACTTTGCAATCTTTCATTTTAGTATGATATAAAGGTGAATCCAATTGAACACATAATTGGATTATTGGAAGCTTGTAGTAGGATTGAAGTATAGCTTTTAGATATAAAATTTAGATGAGTTTTTAGGAGATTTGCAGTAGAATTAGCAATTCATCAATGAACATGTCTATAACTCTTCTTGCAAATACTCAGATCATGCTACATTATGTATTCATGCAATGGAAGTAATTCAAGACAAATATATTGAGCTATAAATGTTTAACTTCCTAGTTATAATGGAATTCAAGTCAAATTTGAAGTGAAATCATTTTCAACTCAATTGTTTATTAAGAGATGAAACAACTTATTGATGGTCATAAGCATGACTTTTTAATGAACACTTGGGTAGTGTTTACTGACTTTATGCTCAATGCGTAAATCGAAATTCGACATAGGATGAAGCTTCGAATCAAAGCGAATACACGGCGTCATCGAAATTGGCGAAATGATCTCGACGATGAACTCGTTCGTTGAGCGTCGAAATTGATCAAATATATGCTACCGTCGGCGGTTGGTAATTAAAAAATCGGCCAATGCCAACGCGTGTACCGTCGATTCGGAGGTTGTGATGATGCCCAAACGGCCTCCGTTTATGAAATTGATTGCGTCGTTAGCGTCGAAACGTTGAAACTATTAACTCCAATTCGGATGAGTCACGTGAGCGTCGGCGGCGATAGCGATAATGCGCATTTTTGAGCTGAAAGTGATCCAATTCGACGTCGACTTGAATCAAACGATCTTTGATTGCGAAACGGACATCGTTGTTACATCCGAAATATTAGAATAACTTATAATGGATATCCAATTTGTCTATGTGGTGATATAATTGCCAAAATTCAAAATTAGAGTTTATTTTAATCTCAAATAAGAAAGAGAAGCTTGCCTATATATACCCCCTCTTAATACTAACTCTAAAAATTCCTATACACAACCGAGACTCCCATTTGAGCGCCGCACATCTCCCTTGCTCGATTCCGCATCCCTCTCGGACAAACCGAACGCACACGAGCAGCGCCCCATCCTGTTTCTCCCGTCTGTCGCGACTGCAAGCCGACCGAAGCGTTCCACTCCACCCCTCCCAATCCGTCCGTCTCACGCAACAACCCGTCCTCCTCCTCTCTCACTCACTCCTGTCCGTCCGACTGAGCAGTAGCCAAACTCCCTCCCCCCTTCTCTCGAGCTTACCACCGAATTGAGACTCCTCGCTGTTCACATGCCAATAAGACTGAGCAAGAGATCGTCTCGTCTTCCCTGTCCGCTCGTCGTGCTCCACAGTAGGCCGAACCGCACGGCATCTCTCAGCAGCCCGGCCAACTTTATCTCCATTCAGCCATCTTAATCTCGTCGGCCATCCGCTCCTTCAGCGTTCCTCCCATCTGTGTTACAATAACTGACCTTCCCATCCTCCTTACTATCCGCACAAGCTCCAGCCCTCTGCTCTCTTCTTCTTCAGCTACAAACAACAATCACCCGCCTCTCTCATCAGCCCTTACAGCAACCAAAACCTAGCCCCATTCATAGTGCTAACTGTTTCCCTTTACTTGTCCATACGCTACAACAGTTTTACTTGCAACCCAAATCACTCCGTCACTTCCTGTTTTGCATGCAACAACAGCCATCCATAACCCTTATTCCCATTTCTTTTCATACCTGCTAGTTTCTAATAGAATTCAGACAACTATTTACCCTCTCATAGACATCTCAGTCAAGGTATAAAATGCTCAATCTTAAATGCTCCTAAAATCCCAATTGAGGCGTTTGTGGGATGAAGCGAGAGCAGGCGCTTGTAGCAAGAGGGAAAACTCGTAGGCGACACTTGCGGCGTGACGGGGAGAGTTGTGTGATTTCTTTTGTGCAAGTGATCTATACACGTTCTTTGTAGCGTGGTAGGGAAGAAGATACTGATATGGTTTATACTACTCACGCTCTTTGTAGCTAAGAGTAGGCAGACTCGATGTAAGCTATCACGAGGATGGGGAGGTTGTCGAATTTTTTTAATGAATTAAATCTGTAAAGAATTTTATGTTGGCATAATCAAAATCAACTTGCAAGTCTTGATGCAACACAAAATGAAATAAATTGGAACTCGAGTCACAAAGGAAAATGAATATATGAAATTGTGAGAAATAACATATCAAATTGGAACTCGAGTCTTATAAAAGTTCAAGTAGCGTCAGATTGAGTTATAAAGTACTTAATAGCTTTGCTTTAAGCAAGTGCAAGGTTCGAACTAAAATTCAAAGGGGCTTGTAATGAACTTAAACATAAGATTTCTAAAGTCTTAAAATGAATATGAATTTGCAAAATTTAAACTTGTGGCACTCACAGGGCTCAATAGTTCACTAATGAGCATGAGTTAAACTTATGATATATTTGAAGGTTTATTCTCATATGAAAATAAACTCAATTATACTTATACTAAAGATTTCAATCGGACTTGCAATGACTTGAAAGTCTACCTGTAAATGGAAATACTTGAAATGAACGCTCGTAGAAGGAATTCTATGAGATTGAAGGTTAAATTCAACAGAGAGAAGACACCTACAATCATAATATAAGTTTGCTTGTATGTGAGTTTGGAATATTCAACGATATTTCATGAAATATTAAAATCCCTTAATGACATGTTACAAAGTAGTAAAACTCATTAAGAAGATCATGAATATGATAAACTTTAAATAAGTGTCCTACACACATCATAACACAAGACCCAACTCCAGTTCAAGCACTTTAAGTTTCGACAGTGATGCCTAATTAAAACAAACATTCACATGAGGGAATTTTGTGGAGTTGAAGATTGAATCGAAAATAGAGAAAGTACCTCTATTAATTATGACTTTGGTTAAGTTTAATAATCAATTTGGAATGAACTTGAGTCATTGGTTGCAATCAATTTGGGTTAAATCATGATTTGACTCATTTTGACCTTTTAGGCTAATTTGGGTCAGCTTGAGTCAAATGGTCAGTTGGATTTGGTTTGACTCAATTGAGGGTTAAGTCATATTCAGTCATTGATCATGAGTTGGTTTGAATCAATAGTTTCAATCAGTATGGTGTATAGTGGGTTTTGGCTTAATGTTTCATTTAGCTAAAGGTTGACTTAGTCAAAGGACCAAGTTGACTTAATTTGACCCAATCCAAGGTGGTTGATCATCCTAAGATGATTGTTGATCATGCTATGAGGTTTGGATGAGCTTGGTTCAATCCAATTTGAGTTGAATTATAACTTGGCTCAAAAAGATATTTTTGGCCACTTTGAGTTAAGTTGACCTAAATGGGTAAATTGGTTTGATTTTAGCTTGATTCAAGTTTTGTTGAACTTATATGTGATCCTAGGGTTGAAATATAAATACAACTGCAATCAATTTAGAGTCCAATGGGTTTTGACTCAATTGAAATTTTTAAGCTAAAAGGGCTAACTTGGGTTGACTTTAGTTTGGTTTGATAATTGTAGGTTTTATTTATATTTGAAAAAATAATTGAAGAAATGATTGATTCAAGATAAAATCTATTGGTTTTGACTTGATCTGGATAGGATTTAGCCAAGTCCAAGGGAATGGTTAAAAATGCTTGAATTGGGCTTTGGATTTGGTTTTGGTCATGTGAATTTATATTTCATTTATATTTGAGAGTATAAAAGATATAAAAGACTCATGAGAAAATCACTTAGTTTGGAGTTATTTGGAAGCAAGTTTGACCAAGCTTAACGATGTAAGTCAAAAAGACTTAAATAGAGAATTGATTTAGTTTGATTTATCTTTGGTCATTGGAGAGTGTGTTTCATTTATATTTATGAATATAAATGAAGAGAATAATTGGTTTATAAAGAAACCAATTGATTTTGGGTTCATTTATATGAGATTTGGCTAATCTTATGGAGGTGGGTCTATAAGACTTAAGAAGGGATTTTATTGGATTTGGATTTAGTTTGATTTAGTTTTGGCTATTTAAGTTTATATTTTATTTATATTTGTGAATATGAATGAAGATATAAATGATTTATGAAAAGATCAATCAAATTTGGGTTGAATTGGGTGGAGATTTGACTTAGTTTATGAGAATTGGTCATATAGCTTAAGAAGGAATTTTGATTTTGGATTTGATCTTGGGATTGAATTATTTGATTTGGAATTTGAATTTGGATTTGGTAAATGATTGAGGGATTGAATTGATCTTTGAGAAAATTAAATGAATTGGGATTGGTTTGGGTTTGGTAAAGGCTAAGTTCATAAGATTAAATCAAAAGGCTTAAAAAGGGTTTTGAAATCAATCATAAAGTTCATGGAGAATCTTGAGCTTGAATTTGATTATGAGATTGATTATGAGTTTTGAAAATTTGGTTTGGATTTGGTGTGAATTTGAGGTTTGTTTGAGAAGGAAATTATAGGTTGGGTTTAAGCCATAGGATAGATAAGTCTTCCTAAGTCCCTAACCTATTCTGGCTAACCCTTTAAGTCTCAGGTTTAGGTTAAGTGCTCACCTAATCACGAAGAGTTGCTAAGACTAAGTTGCAGTGTCTGTGTTAGATCTATGATGAGGAAGTTGAGAACTCACTCCAAAGTGAGGTCAACAATAACATGAGTTGATCTATTTGCAAGCTTGAAATATCTAAAGATATTTCATAAAAGTGTGGAAATCTCTTATATAAAAGGTATGAGAATAAAAACCATATTAATTAGCGAGTGATGAAAACAAGAAACAAATTAAGTAGAGAACCGAAAAGAGTAGGACTTTGATTGAATGTTGCATTTTTCACGCCATCTCTCATCTAATTTAAATACTTTAAATTTACATTCAAATGTCTAAATGAGATGAACTTTATGCATGTTGGATGAAACAATATTATACATAATTCAAGCACTTCATTAATTCATGTGAAGGTTCTAAAGGATTGAGCTCCCTTTGTGCATACTATAAATCCATCTTATACTGAATCTATTGCTCTAAGATATATGCGAACACTCTCGATGCTTATGTCTTGAAATTCATAGAGTATTAAAGAGGCAGATCTTTGTATATGCGATGAGGCAATTATTAGCTCAACTCAAATGTTTAGAAGTACATGCAACTATTTTAATGAAGTGAATTGAACATAGACATACATTAAGAGGTGATATTTTATCCAATTCAAGTGTTTCATTGATATGTGCAAATGCTCAAATGGAAAATAAATTCATATAAACTTGTATCTAGTTCAAATCTCCAATGCTTGTATAAATTCTCAAATGAATGAATGAGACCCTTACATGCATTACGAAGTGACCATATGCTCAACACTGTTGCATTAAGATGCGTATCAATTACTTGAATGATTAAATATTACATTCATTACAAAGCAACATCACATTTAAATTTGATGTTTTAGAATAACTTAAGGTGAGATTATCATATACATTATGAGAGCATTCTTAACCTCAGTTTCAAACACCTTGAAGTATGTACGAGTATTTTATGAAATGAATAAGCAATTATATATGCAAGCAATTGGAACACCCACATGAGCTCCGATACTACGCTGAATGCTTAAATTTAATGTCTGAGGATGTTGCGGGTTGATTCAGGTTGAGTCTTGGGGCAGTGCAGGTTAACAAAACCTAAAATCTAATAATATATTATAAGAATTTTAACTTAATAAAATATTTAGAAATTAATTACGTATATGATAGTAGATCCATCCTATTATTAAGTTAATAGAGTCGGATTGGAAACAACAAAATAATACATTCGATGGTTGAGTTGATTGAAGATATCAACTGGAGGGATCATTATTATCAAAATATTTCAGATATTTATATTTAATATTCTCAAATTCAAAGTTCTTAAAATCTAGATCTAGATCTGATCTTATATTCCTAAATTAATAGAGTCGACAGGATCTAGAACAATAAACTAAATTATCAAGCAAACTTTTATACCTTGATAATGGCTGTGTTGAATGAAGATTTCAACTGGAGGGGATATTTTCATTAAAATGTTATTGTAACAAATCAAATTAATATAAATTAAATATCAATTCAAATGAAAATTTTGATGAATTATTAAGTTCAAAATGGCTAAATGAAAATCATCAACTTAAAAAACTTAAAACAAAATTCAATTCATCCTTCTTTGTTTGTATGACAAATTAAGAAAATTAGCTTCACAAGGAGAAAGTCAAATCAGTGTAACTATCTTTGCGTGGTTTTGAGGTGAACATAATATGTGATATAATTACTAGAGTCTTATTTGGGTCTGGCCGAAATGGCCATTATATATTACTAGCGATTGTTGTCCGTATGCTTAAAATGTAATTGTAACAAATCAAATCAATATAAATTAAATATCAATTCAAATGAAAATTTTGATGAATTATTAAGTTCAAAATGGCTAAATGAAAATCATCAACTTAAAAAACTTAAAACAAAATTTAATTCTTCCACCTTCCGCAATTGTTTGTCGTAGGTGACAAATTAAGAAAACTACTCATAAAGGAGTCAAATCAAGTGTTATATCCTTTATTTGTGTGGTTTTGCCAAGCTCAATATGATGTAGTTCTAAGAATCCCGCCAGGTTTTGTCGACATATTATTATATTACTGCCATTATTGTTCGTATCTCTCCAATGACTCTGCAACTTGTATACTGATAGACAAAACCTTGTCGGTTAAGCAAAACTTGTCTCCTTGACAAACACCATAGGTCTACAAAATTCTCTTGGGCACCCTTGGCTGGCGAGAATCATTCGGTCAGTTGGGTTGACTACCTCCCATGAGTAAGTAGGCCAGGGACCACGGCCCTGATGGCGATCAGATTTTGATTGAGCACGTCATCATTCCCCCCAACCATCCGCTTCAAATTAAATGATGATGAATTTCAAAATTACGTATCGCTACTTACGCATTTAGCGATAACGTAATTCGAAAATTCTCTCAATATCGAGAGGGTAGCTTATAGATCTTTGCGCATATAGGAAACATGGAACAGGATCTAAATTCTCACAAAATGAGGGTGAAATCTTTGGGTAGTGTCTTTCTACTATTGCGTTACGAAGATTTAGCAGGCATTAAATCGTCTTTCTAGTTGGTGGCGAATTTTGAACATTTAATTTCTAAACTTAAACCACTTGTAGTACCAGCAAAACCTTACTAAATCTCATGATAAAATTGAAAGCTCATCAATGAGCATGAAATGAGTTTCATTAAAACTTATGAATTAAATAAGATATGGGTCGAAGGCAATTGAGTGTCATTTTAGATGATTGAAAAGAACCATATAAGAACTTGAATTGAAACTACTCGTACGGGTCTCAACACATATGCTAAGTGCTTAAGCTTGATGTCTAAGAATGCTGTGCGGGTCAAAGATGAAATCAATTTGATCTTTTATGCCTAAACGCATGCAAGCTAGTGAATATCCTGATACACTAATATCTTTGGACAAATTCGAGTGAATGGAAGAGCTAATGTCTACCCCGATGATGGTCATGTTTATTGAAAATCTCAATTGGAGGTGATATCATCATCAAAATACATTTAAATTTTCAAATCAAGTTATTATAAAATTAAATTCAAAAGAAATATATATTTGATGAGCTCAAATTAAGTGAAAATTCAATTTTTGATAACTTAAAATAAAACAATCCATCCAGCCATCTACAACTGTTTGTCGGGGGCGATAATTTAAGAAACCTCTAGCTCACAAAAGTGTTAACGCCAAATCAAGTGTATTACTACATTTAAATTCAAACAATCTCATGCCAGTAAGGATATGACCCATGTTCTCTATCTACGTGATTTGTCTTTTAAATGTCATCTCATCTTACGATCGGTCGATGTCTTTTGTCTAACTATATTACGATTTTTGGTTCTTATGTTTACTTTAATGGCTTCTTTTTTATATGTCATGGATATATTTGATAAGACAAAAATCTCTTTGTTAACTAAATTGGATTTAAGGTTATCTCCTTAGATAAACATCAACTCATATTTATAAGAATTACTTGAACGATACAACATGGTTCTTAAGTGATCTTTTGATCGGGTTGGGTTATTCACGTTGAGTAGATCGGGGACGATAGTTTGGAATGATGGAACCATGGGATATTGATCAAGCGCGTCATCATTCCCTAAATCATATGGTTTAAGTTAACAAATGATGAATTTTCAAAAAACTTCATATTCTTATATACTAACAATTAGCCTAATTACTTTGAAAAATTTCTCATTATTGAGAGGGATAATTAACTATAAGTGCTTGCGCCTATAAGAAACCTATAATCAAATCTAAAGTCCTCATAGAATGACGGTGAAATCTCTGGGCAGTGTCTTATCTATATCTATTTTCTAAAATTAATCGACTTAATTTAAACTCTCTTCATCAAGAGGTCGGATGCAAATTTTTGGTGCCCACAATGAGATTCCTTGGTTGTGCTTTTTGTTGATAATTAGTTCTGAGATATCTATTGAAATAAGTATAAAATTAGAACAATATGAAAATTATTTAGAAGATAGATAACTTGGAATTAGAAATAAAAACTAGGGTATATTATATCCAATTTGAATGGGTATGATATTAATTATCAATCAAGTTTATTAAAATATAAATTAATGCTTACATGTGACAGTTTTATGTATGTTAGATTTATTATACAAAAGAATGAAACTATTTATATGTATATAACTTGTATAGTCAAGTTTTGATGATTAAAACTTAAATTTGAGAAGTGTTTCAGGAGTTTTATGAGATAAGAAGATGTCATGAAATCTTAAAATGAGCATATACAAACAACAACAAGGCTTATACTTTGAGTGATGAATCGGTCTTATTATATATGTCAAATTCTCATTTAAATCAAGTATGGATATGAGCATAATATAATAAAAATATTAAGATGGATATGTGGTAAAACTAGAAATAATAGTTTAATGAATGATTACATTAGAAGAATGGTTGAAGTGATATTTTAGTGAAGGGATATAAAATTGGATTTATATGGTATGAATTTGTATAATGAATGGTAGAACATGCTCCTATTAATGAGTAGATAAATTCATGTTAGCACATTATTAAAAAGAAGGAACATACCTAAGAGAACTTGGTCAAGAGTTGATCAAAATGATTAGTGAGAATATGTTTATGATATAAGGCATATTAGAAACAAATGAATGAGATTCATAAATTGACCCAAAAATGCTATTGATAATGTTGTGATATTGACCTTTGATAATGCTATTTTGGCAGACTCTCTTTGTATACACATAAACACAAAACCAATAAAAGATGTTTGGGTCAAGCAAGAAACTCCTTGGTTTCTAGTAGGGGTGTGAGGCACCAATATGAATAAATGCAAGTATGATGAATTTATATAATTTCAAATAAATTTAATTTTCATACTTGATTTTATGCCCAACTTATATCTAAAACTAATCGTGTACCTGCCTTACATCTATGCCCACTTAATAAAACTATAGGTATATATGTAAGTGTGTGATTTTGAAAAAAATTATACCATTTTGTGGTAACATATTTTTATTTTATGTAACCTATATTTACATGTGAACATGAGCTTTTAAACAATACAGATTCTTAGGGTACTTCCAGCCACAAAAGGATAAAGCAGCATTATGGGAGCTTGATTCTGATCAGCATTACAATATTGGACATGACCCTTTTTTTGTTGATGAAAAAGCCAGGTACTGATAACTAAATTTGTACTTTTCTTTGCTTATGGATATTTTTATTTGTATGTTATTATTATTTATTTATACTTTTTAGAATACGATGAGGTTTGCAAACTCTTAATCGGTAAAAGAAATTTTGAAGTTATTAGAAGAACTTTTAAGAAATGGTGAATCATGTTTGTTTCATTTGAACTAAGAACCTCTATAACAATTTTTCTATAATGAGCACTCTTCATTTTTAGAGTCATCATTTGTTTGTTTTTACTTTTTGGAAGTTTTTAATGAGATAGTGAGTTCAAAAATGTTAATTAGAAAAGGAAATTTTGAAGTCTTGAGAGCAAAGGTCGAATGATGCATAAAAGTTTATTTTTTTTAATTTAACTAGGATGAAATTATAAAGCTAATCACAGAAAAAAGATGAAGATTAGTAGGTTAAACCCAATAATTATACAAATATTTACTTTCTTTACATGCTACATTGAAAATACAAGAATTTTAACACCAACAAGAATGCAATGATCAATTGAAACTAAAGTAATCAATGATAAATTCAAATTACATAAAATCAACAAGCATTAAATTTGAATGCCCACAATTGAAATCTAAAATGTATCTAATTTGATCAAATTTAAGAACTCTATTGATTAAAATAAAAAAGCATAAAAGTTGTAAAAGATTTAATTAGCTTTTCAGTGAGATAAAAATCATGCAAATCCATTAAATAATGAATGAGTTATGATCAAAATAACATCATAGGATCATATTTTTTAAGTTTATCTTTCATTTAAGTGAATATTCTTAAAAGAAAATAGCAAATCTTGTGGAAATGTGTTGAAGTGAGAAACATAAAAGCTGTAAAAAATTTAATTACTTTTCAATTAGATTAAATTCATGCAAATCCACTAAAGTTAAGTGAGTTATAGCCAAAATAGCATCATACGATCAGATTTTTAAGTTTGTTTTTGGCTTAAATGAATATTCTTAAAAATTATAGCAGATTTTATTGAAATTGGTTGAAGTGGAAAACATTGAAGTTGTATAAGATTTAATTAGTTTTTCAACGTGATCATAATCAAATAAATCTATCTAAAAATGAGGGAGTTATGATCAAAATATCATCATTGGGTTAAATTTTTTGAGTGTCTTTCATTTAAATGCATATTCTTGAAAAGTGTAGTAGATCTTGTTGAAATTAATTGAAGTGAAAAATATAGAAGTGGCAGAAAATTTAATTAGCTTTTCATGAAAATAAAATCATGGAAGTTTATCAAAAATTAGTTGAATTATGACCAAAATAGCATCATAGGGTCAGATTTTTTTAAGTTTGCTTTTCATTTAAGTGAATATTCTTGAAAACTATTGTAGATCTTGCGAAATTGGTTGAAGTGAAAATATAAAGTTGTAGAAATTTTAATTAGCATTGTAATGAAGTCAAAATCATGGAAATTCATCAAAGAGAGTTATTGATAAAATGGCATCCTGAGATCATATTTTTCAAATATTCCTTTTTGTTAGGTGAATATTCTTGAAAACTACAGTTGATATTGTCAAAATCGATTAAAATGAAAAAATATTAAATTTGTAGAAAATTTAATTAACTTTTCAACAAGACTAAAATTATATAAATTCTTTATGGAATGTATGAGTTATGAACAAGATAGCATCATGTGATTGGATTTTTCTAAATTTGTCTTCTATTTAAGTGAGTATTCTTGAAATCTATAGATAATTTTACCTTAATTGGTTGAAGTGAAAAACATAAAGTTACAAAAAAAATTACTTTTTAATGAGATTAAAATTTTGAAAATTTAATTAGCTTTTCAATGAGACTAAAATTATGCAGATCTGTTAAGAGAATGCCCAGTTATAGCTAAACTAGTGTTATAAGATTGGATTGTCTAAGTTTACCTTTCGTTTTCTCATATTTCTGAAAATTACAGCTGACCTTATTGAAAATAGTTAAAATGCAAAATATAAAAGTTGTTCAAAATATTTTTATCAAAATTTATTGTAATATACCCACTACACGTTTGCAATTGCAAGTAATAAAACACTTATATTTTTGAAGAACTCGTAACCTCTTATACCTAAACAAGAGAAATAATTGAATTTATTAATCACGATATAATTATAATTATAATTTTATTTTAATATGACTATAACATATAAATTGTAAATTTAGTTATACTTCAAGTCATGTTTGACCCACTAGAAAAAAAAATATGATCTACGTTTACTTTTCAAATAATTAAATAATTTTTAAGTATTCTGAATACACTATATTTGTTTTATTCTGATGACACTCAACCAAACAGAAAAAATAATTTTCTTGTGCTTACTTTATAGACAATCAAACAGTCTCTAAGTATTTAGAATATGTTACATTTAATTTACATTGCATTTTATTACTATGCATTCTTGTTTAAGCCAACCAAATAACCCCTAAAAAACCATTAAATAATTAAACTGAATAAGACTTTACTTAGATCATGTACGCTTCAAGCGAGTATAAACAAATATGCAGATCTCCATCATTTTAGGAACAATCTATATAATATGTTTACTTGACATAAAATCCTCTTCAGCATTGCACTTTTATCACAGACTGTATTATGAATTATTTTTTTTTCAAACTAGTTTTCAGAATTTTTTAATGTATTTTACATACACATAAAAATGATACAAATCATTACCGTCATTAAACATACATATTGATCACAAGCAATTTCTTCAAGTTGCGTAGTATATTTCAAAGAAAATGAATTTTTCTTCATGTTTAAAATATTTTTGATAATACATTAGCAAATAATTTTCTTTGTTTTACACAGATCATTTAAAAGATCACTGTCGGAGGGAAATATGATATGTGAGAGCACAACTGATTCCAACTCAATGTAGGAGAGGGAGATTCTCAAAAAGTTCATTCGCTTGTAGAGGCCAAGAAAGAGGGTCCATCCAAGTTCACTTCTGAGATTTCTACTTGCGGATGGGATATATCATATTCCAGGTCAGTGTCTTCAGATTTTATGCATTTCTGAAGTTGGTGCAAGCCCGCCTAATATTAAATGGATAATTCGTATGTTTGTATGTATGTATGTATGTATGTATGTACTGTCATTATCATTTGACAATTTATTTGTGGATCATTAATTTAATTTATCTTCTCACATTTACCATAAACTCTTTTTTCTTGAAATGTTTTGCAGGCAGTTATTTGCAGACAAGGAACATGGTTATTCCCATCAACTTAAATTTGATGAGTCGAGCTCTTCAAATTTCCTTGACCTTGATCGCATTTCGTCTTCAGGAAATTCTTGTGCTGAGGAAATCTATGAAAGGTGGCAATCTACTGTTCTGCTTATAATTATCTTACTTCATTTTAATATACATGTAGGATCTGTTTGGTTTGAAGGAATTGAAATTAGTTTTCAATTAATCGTTTGATTGTGAAAATTTTGAACTAAAGTTTTTCTTTTTTGATGGGAAATTTAGATCTTATTGTTAGAGTATATATATATATATATATTATTTTTATTCATTAGACAAGTAATTGTGAATGGGAAGTACCCAATGATCTTCTACTTATTTTGTGCATGCAGGTCATCAAGTGAAAACGTCATTACTGAAACAACATCAAATTCTACTTGGGAAGGATCGAGTGATATGGTTTGTCTCCTGATGCCACTTTTTTTTTATTTTAGAATTATTGTGTTGGCATGCATTCAATTTCTTGTAATTTTTTATTTAATTCAATCATTGAAACATAAGTGTTATAAAATAAGAGTGATGAACAACAAAATAAATGAAAAAAATTAACACAAATTTTAGGTGAAAAATTCAAGACAAGAAAAACCACATGCAAAGGATGAGAATTCACTATGTTAAAGAAAAATACTACAGGTGAAGAGTATTGACTCACATAAAATCTCACCAAAGAAGGGGTTAAGACCCTTGTACAAAGTGAGGAGTATTTATAAATTTTTGCAAGACCTTTTATAAGAAAATACCCAAAAGGGGCCAATAATGCAAGTACATATAGATTGTTGTTTAAAAACTATAATAAAATCAATCCAATGGTAGAGGCTTTTGATCCATCTGTTTATAATTTTTTAATAAGGTGGGTGGGACCCACACATTTAACATTAAGATATATGAATATTTTGCTTGACCACACTTTCGCCTATTGTGAAAAATATCTAGATTACATTCAACCTGATCCCTTCAATTTTGTCCAGTCTTAGGGTTCTAATTAAGAAAAAAAAGGTTAAATAGAGTATACCTAATCATTAGGAGGGGCAAACATTAGGGGCTTGGATAATTTACTATAGTATTTATCAGTAATCTCTGGAATTTTTGTGATTTGTGTTTAGATAACAATAAGGATCCAATCCATAGTATTTAGATCATTTGGCCTTGGAATTACTATTAAATAGCAATATAAGGGCCAATCCAAGCTGAACATCTTCACATTGAAAAATGAAATATTTGGGACCTACTGTAATGAGAGCAAACCTCGATGATTTTGATACAATTAACCCTAATATGTATCATTCCTCTTATTATCATACCATATTGTGCTCTCTAAAAATTCACATTAGCCTCTTGAAGAGAATTTAGATTCATGTCGAGTCAAACTTTCAGAGGGCAGATGAATTTATAGATAAGATATTATCCAAAGATTTTGCTCTCATTTTGAGATGATTTTAGATATGGTTCTAGATTTCTTATAGGCACAAGTACTTATAGTTAATTATCCCTTCAAATGATGAGAGAAAACTTTCAATTAATATTAGTTGTTAGGTCGCTAATTATTTAACTTATAATAGTAATAAATAAAGTTTATAATTTTATGAAATTCATAATAATTGACTTAAAGCAGATTTTTTTTATTTTATGGTTTGCATTTTGCATTAATATATAAAAAAAGGTTACAAGAGTTACCATTATGGGTGTACAATATGAGCTAAATCCTCTCTGAGGATCTAAACAAAGCAAACTAAGCTCCCTATTATCTGCGCATCACCCTAACAAAAGATAAAAGGAGATAAAATGCTTACATGATGTGTATTTCTCTGCAGAAAGGAAAGCTGTGCACAAAAATTAGTAGCTTTGTTACTGTCCCTATGAACAAAATTAAATACAACCTACTAGAATTGCCGCAGAAACCTAATATTTGTTTCTTACAGTGATTGAATATTCTATCTACCCCTATAAGCTTTGCTAAAAAAGTTGAATGACATTGGCATTGTCACCTTCAATATTGAAGCCTCTTAGCCTCCTTCATCTAAGTCACTAACAGATTTTTAATTGCTAAGATAGCTTCAATATCATAAGATTATTAGGTTCAACGTGACGCAATGATGGTTCAGGATGGTTGGTTATCGTGATTGAGTTAATTTAGCTTAAAATCGCCGCTCGTTTTCGGCTTCATGACTGCTCAATTGAGTGCGAGCGGTCATTTGATAGTTTTCGATGTTTGATACGCGATCAATTTCGAGGCGTTGGTTTCGTCGGCGTTCCCCGATATGCGTCGCGATGTGTTGGGCTGATCACTGATGGTTGATCATCTTGTGTAATATTTATATTATATCGGATTACGACGCGATGGAGTCCATTCGTGATTCGTTCGGTTGATTTTGGCGTCCTTATTTGGCGGATTTCATTTCATTTGCATTTCTGACTTGTTGATTGAGCGCACAATCATTTGATAGTTTTGGCGTTTTGAAAGCTAACAACGCATCAATTTGTGAGAATCGTTTGGCTGCGTCGGCGTCTTCGACCTTAATATCGTCGCGCGGCGTTAACGACTTGATCGCATCGGTTGATAAGTTGTCATATTTATATTCGATTTTTGATGTTTTGAATCGGCGAGTGCTTTTGTTGATCGCATTTAGTTTAATTTTGGCGGCGTCAGTGTATTTCACTCGATTTGCGTTGTCACTTCGATCATTCGACATTTCATGACTCGAATTGAGCGTACAATTCATTTGGTAGTTTTGGGCGTTTTGAAATAATGTCGCGATTAATTTAACGGAGTCGTTGGACATTTATCGCTTACCGACTCGATATCGCGACACGGACTGTTGATCGTTTGATCAGTTGTTCGTTAGATTGTGCAATATTTATATTCCAGTCAATTTTGACGTTCTGAACGCGATGGTGAAGTCCGTTGGTCGATCGAAGGTCGTTTCTACCATTTTAGGTGATGTCCAGTGTATTTTGACCCGATTTGCTCACTTCGAAGTCTGTGAGTTGACACTGACTACACTTATATGGTCAACTCTTGTTTTATATTGATGCTGGTTATTCTTTCCATAAGCTCATCTCTAAGTAGGCATCTAAGCACCTCACGATTTCGATAGCCATCCTGATTTATTAGAGCCGAAACCTTGTTGCCTTCGAGCTCCTTACAATTGATAAATGCTAGTCATTTACATAGTGGTGCATCCGTAATCCATGTATGCTCTAGGATACTTACCTTGTTTCCATTAGCAATCTGTCATCTTGTAATCTTTTTAATATTGGTTACAGTCTCTCAACACTTTCTGAGTTATGCGATCAGCTCAGTTTGAGAATCTTCCCAAATTCTATCTACATATTTCTCCCTCAGGCATGTAAATAGAAGGGAATTTGGTTTCTGTATATATTCCCATGCCAATCTAGCCTTTAGAGGCCTTTTCCATCTGTTGGTGCTCTGAAAACCTAGGCCCCTACCTTTGTGGTTTGCAAAGCTCTTTCCAGGCAATGTATTATAGCCTTTTTTTGCTTATACTCTTAACCCATAGGATTACCTCCCAATTTTTTCAATCTCCTGCAACAAATTTTTTTTGAATCTCTGTATGGGTCATAAGATATTGGGGAAGTGCTAGAAGTGAAGAATTGATAAGCACGATTCGTTTTGTCAAGGAAGGAATCTGCTGCTGTTGATCTCTATGTATGTCACATCGAAATTCGAGTCGCCGAGCCGATGCGGATGCGGCACACAAATCAGTTGAAATACGTCATTGAAATTGGTTTACTCCGATCGTAACGACTTGGTATTCGTGAAATTGATCGGAATATAAATATTACCTCGATCAATGTTCAGTGATCGGCGTCGTCACTACGTATGAGTCGGAGGCTGCAAGAGACACTAAATGATCTCGTTCGTGAAATTGATTGTGTCCGTTACATCGAAATCTATCAAATGAGTATCCATCAATTGGACGAGTCTGCGCAAATATCGAAGTTATCGAGCGATGCGTCGTCGGAGTTAAAATTTCGATTGAAACTCAAGAAACGCCTCCGTTCACGATATGGATTGCGTCGTTGCGTCTGAATCGTCAAAATTACTTAGAATAGATATACAATTTAACTAAAGTTATCGCGACTAAAATTTCTCGAAATTAGCACAAATTTCGAGGTAAAATCAACCTAATAATCTTCTAATTGTGTCTAATCAACTTCTTGGAACTTGTAGCCTCACCCACAATCAGCCGCCCATGGCAGCTAATCGGAAGCTGCCATGTAGGGCCCTCCCATGCGCAGTTGAACCCCCTTTATTTCCCGCTCTTCTTCTTTTTGCATGGGGAGATCTTTTTCTCCTAGCCGAAGGAACAAGCTTTTATCCCATTCGGTCACTGCGGCAAGCCGAAAGGAGCAGTTTTCCTCCTTTGGTTCGACTCCCATTCTTTCTCTTGTTATTCGAACGAGACCTCATCGGCTCTTTGACGTTCCTCTATACGGAAATCCCAGCCGAACGAGCGAAGGTCCTCGTTCGTCCGTCTCTACCAGCAAACGGAACATTCCCCTCTCTCCCGTTCGTCTCTATTTCTCGCAAGATCGCACGAGCCAACCGCCGCTTGCCTGAGCCAAGGTTGCCTCCGTTTGTTCCTATTGTGCGACCTGATCTACACTCAAAGTGGTAGCCTGATTTCAGCAAACCGAGCTCATCTGCATCGGTTTATGGGGCTTCTGACCGAATGATCTCCTCCCTCGTTTCCCTTAGGTGAGAAACTGAGCAAATCATCTCCTCCAAGTGTCTCTCCACTCTTGCTTTATCCTCGGATTTTTTTTTGTTCGGTTTTGATAAGGAGATGCGAAGTGGTAGAGGTCTCTGATTGCGAGTAGAGGATTGGGAGCCGGAACTCCAAGGGATCTATGATCGATTTTGAAACTGTGGTGGTTATGGATCTCGAGAAGGCTGATATCTCTGAGGACATCAAGGCGGCCTCCTGCTCGATCTGCTTCGATCTTGTTCTGGATCGGGGAAAGCGGTCAATTGCGAGGCTCCAATGTGGGCACGAATTTCACCTAGATTGTATTGGCTCAGCATTTAACGCAAAAGGAGTGATGTAGTGCCCAAACTGTTGGGAAGTGGAGAAGGGCCGCTAGCTATATTCAAATGGATATCGTTCATCATCTAATTTTGATCTTGATGGGTGGATCACTGAGGATATTTATGATTTAAGTTATTCTGAACGGGTGGCAATTGAAATTTCTTCCCGTGAGATGGAAGAGATACAGATGTCAATCTCTTTGTCCATAGATGCTTGACCTGATTGTGTGCTCCATTGGAGAGTGTAATTCAAGAGGAATTGAATGCTAAGCATCCATTGATTTTTGAATGATTTCGATCACATCAACATCCAATTATAGTGACTACTTTTGTGAACATCTTTGAAGAGGATCCTTGCTTCACAGCAGCTATAACATTATACTCCATTGGAATGTCGATACATAAAGCACTACAAATGATCTCACGTTTTATGCTTGCTCTTTTATGCTTGAAGGCGCCTTATCTTTGCCGGTAATTTAGGTAAAAACGCGTCGTAGTGTCGCAGCGGTGATTATCTTTGATAGAAGCGGCGAATGAATAGCTCTATACTGGGATGATCGGGAGAATTCAAACTGATGTGAGACTTAAAGATGATTAATTAGATTTGAATTAAACATAAATTAAATTTGAACTAAACATAATGAACTTCTGAAGAATCGGAAGTTCAACAATAAGAATAAATCAAGCTTAAACAAAACTTATATATTCAATGAATTCTAAACTAAATGTAAAACAAATTTATTTTTTAGAATAAACTTAGGATCTTTGGTTGATTCCGGTTTGTTAGGGGTCGTTAAGAAAACTTAAAATCTAATAATTATATTATAATATTTTTAATCTAATAAAATATCTCAAAATGCAATTATTAAACGAATCGATTCTATTATTAATTAATAATTGAGAATGAAAACAATAAAATAAATATATGATGATATTGTGTTAATCAATATATTTCAATCGGAGGTGTTTTCATAATAATAATAAAAAAATCTATTCAAATTTTAACGTTAAATTATTATATATTCAAATTTAAATTAATTATAAAATAATCAAATATTCAAATAAAAATATATATATAAATTAAATGAAATTAATTATTTAAATTTAAAGTAAAATCCATTCATCATAGTTTGTAAGGTGAAATTAAGAAAATTTTAAGAATCAAATAATCATGTATTTTCTCAAATAATCATTCAGTAAGGATGCGTGTATCCTCATAATCGAGAACGTCATTTGTTTGTAATTAAGAAAAACTTGCTTCAAAATGCTCAAATCAAATATCTATTTTCTCAAATAATCATAATGTAAGGATGTAACATGTCTTCGCGTGATTTTTCTAACGCACATAAATGGTTAGACCTACCGGGTGGTTCATCGCGATATGACACCTAAAATTACATAACATGCGGCCGTATGTTCTAACTTTCTTCTTTGAGTGAATTATATAATGTGTTTGGTTGGGAAAAATTTTCGAAGCTAGGTTGACTTATAGTCTTAGAAAAAACTTATCATTCTACAAGGATACCTTGACGGCGTAACCCATATATGTGATCCTTTTGATTGGTTAGTCTATCTCCTTTTTATAAAGGGAATAGTGGGAACCATAGATGGAGCGTCGTCATTCCCCAATCAAAAGTTTTAAATTAAATAATAAATCTCATAAATTTTAAACTTTTCTTATATATCTTTATTTATTTAATGATTATTATTGTTTAATCAAAGTGTTATCTCGATTGAAAGGGGTAATTAACTATGTATAGGAAACCTGAATCTAGATCTAAAGTCCTCACAAAATGAGGGCAGAATTTCTTGGTAGTGTCTTATTTATTATTTCATCTGCCTTCTGAAAATTTCACTAACATTTAATTTACTCTCTTCATCGAGAAGTGAGCGACGAATTTTTCGGAGCCCAAAGATTTCTAGCGACTCTGTTAGGGATAAGTTTCTCTTTCTATTTTTGGCTAGTCACATATAAGTTATTGTAACAATAAAATACTTTGAAATTAAAAAAATAATAATAAATATCAAAATGAGTAACAAACTCATATTATTAATGAGAAAGGCTCTAGTTTGATGAACAATTATATAAAGCCTACTTTTATCATGTTATCATTTTGTTCTTTAATACTTTCACATTTTATAATTATCAGGTAAAATGTTGATTCTTGATTATTAATCTCATATTTCATTTGTAACAAGTTGATCTGAAGATCACTCATTTTATTATCCAGCTTAGGTTTGGTGCAAACATTCGTTTGGCCAATACAATTAACAATACAGAAGAGTGCTACCATTTGATTTGATAGCATAGATTTTTCAGTCATCGGAACTACAAATACTAAAACATCTTTTTGTGTTGTAACTATTTGAGGCCATTCTAGAAGGTCTCGTTTTGCTGAAGCTTCATACCTGTGTTAGTTTGTGCAGCAACCAACTTCTACCAAGGGAGTCTTTGGAAGGAGGACATCGGTATTTGTAAGATTGTGCTTTCCTGAAGTTCCAACAATGAAAAGAATTATCTCTGGACAAGTGGTATCCCTGATGCTTTAATATGCAAACACTCTACCAGTTAAATTTTTCAGACCAATGAGATGGGATGCTAAAGCGTCTTCTTCTGGAGGAAAATTAAGTAGAAGGAAAAGAAAGAAAAGAAATCTTGTCTGAGATTGCGAATCACTAGAATCATAACAACTATTTAAACGAGTATTTCTACCTATAATAAATTTGAAAAGTTTGACATGGGTGAAAAGAAATAGCTCTACTGGTGATATTAAGCGATCATTTTGGGCTCAACAGCAGTCAGCTCCAACCTTCAAAAGAAACAACCTGAAATTTTATGTGTTTGAGTAAATAGAGTTCTGAAGGTTGTCAAGAAAAAATGTCTTATGAAGAAGAAGTATCAAACACCAATTATCAAAGAAGCCAAAAATGCTCCACTACAAAAGCTACCACCAGTGGTAGTAAGAACTCAAGATCGTTCTAAACAAAGCTCTGCGGTGAGCATGATACACCGTATGTCAGGAATGTAGAAGGTCTCGGCATATGGGCCGTCTCGAGAAGAAAGCGACGAAGCTTCTTGGAAGAAAGCTAACCAGACAACGGAGAAAGAGAAATCTTGAGCTGAATCAGCGGCTATTGTTCAAAAAAAAATTGTTTAACCATGGAACGAAGCGGTGTTAAGGTTTGATAGCAGATAGGTAAAGCAACTCTACCGTCAAATAAAGTGCACCGACAGCGTCAGTTCACTTTTCAGTGAGGAAACTCGAAACTGTATATGTAAAAGTGCATCAGGTTCTCAAAGTTGTTAAGGAAAAATAATTGATGAAAAAAAATATATCAAAGTCTTATCATCAGGGAGGCTAGAGTTGCTCCTCCAAGGAGACCTCCTACAACCCTAGAAAGATGTCAACCAATTCAAGTCTTGCGCGGTGAGCATCGAGGCATGAAACTTGGACCATAGGTCCAAGAATCCACCGTCAAAAAGTCTCGGAAAAAAGGTAAGAAAATTTGGAGGTCAAAGCCTCGTGAAAGCACCTTAAAGAAAGATGGCGTGTTATGGGTATTACTGAGATCCGCTACAAATAAAACTCTTTAAGAATGTGTTCTTAAGAAAAGGTCACATGTGATGAGATTTCCGGATTGACACTTTGGAGATCATGATCTGTCGACTTCATATCTTCAAGGGGTCGACTTCGTGTAGTCCTCGCCGAAATCTATCGAAGAATCAGATCGTGTCCAAAAGGAATAAGCTGATGTAGAAGGATACTTCTTTAAATAGGACAAAGAATGTCGAGAGATTTTTGACAGTATCAAGAAATATCTATTGAACTTGCCCATTCTCGTAGCTCCAATCCCAAGAAAGTTCATCATCTTATACACAGTGACACTGGAAGAATCTCTAGAAGCATTATTTACACGACATGATGAAGAGAGAAAGGAGAACGCTATACTACATCAATCGGCGCTAATAGAGCGTAAAATGCAATACTCTAACAAGAAGCATTGCTCGATTTTGATTTTGTCCAAAAGTTTCATTACGCTATCTCATAAAATTACTCTTATCTCTGGATGGATCCACAAGTTCTTGATGACAAGACCAAAGATCAATGTGATCGCTTGCACGGCCGTTTTCTTCGCTACAATTGACATTATATATGTTCTCTGAAAGTGGTGAAGGGGAAAATTCTCGAGATTGCCTCGCGCCACACCCGGGCGATCTATCGCTTTCAATGATGATCTTCTTGATGAGCAGATCATGTATATATATAAAAGGAAATGTAGTAAAATGTGGAATTATATTTTGATGGAGCTTCATCAAATACATTCAGCCCTCAAATCTCCCAAAGCTCGAGCTGGTATTGGTTTCATTTTGATCACACCAGAAGATGGTATAATGAGGCACTCTTACAGGTTAACCGAGTCACGAACAAACAACGAAGCAGCATATGAAGCGTTGGGGGCAAGGCTGGATGAAGTCATCTCTATGGTAGTCCAGAATCTACAAGTTTATGACGATTCTCAGCTCATTATTAATCAAGTGTTGGGTATTTACAAAATCAACAAGCTTTAATTGGCTCACTACCACAAACGAGTTATCGAGCTTATGAAGCAAATTTGAACATCATTATAACTTAGGTTTTTCGAGCCAAGAATAGCAAAGCGATTGTCTGGCTAAGTTAGCTAATGAGATAGCTAGTATGAACGATGATGATTTTATACGAATTAGTGTTTGCACTCGTCAGTCTAGAGCCAATAAATCTAAAATCCTCGCAGATAGAGAGGTCATCAAATGCAAGCCAACAGGATTTAACTCACATTGCTCCTCACACTCCCTTATAAATTGTTCGTCGAAATCAACAAGATGAGGCTCAGATTATTCAGGAGGCAAGACCTCAATCTAAAGAAACTCCAACACCACAAAGTGGAATCCTTATTGTGGAAGAGAAGGAAGATTGGAGACAACCCTTCGTCGATTATTTTAAAGAAAGCAAACTGTCGAGCAATAAGTCGATGGCTACACAATTTGAGAAAATGTTTCGACTATATGCTTATGTTGGCAATATCCTATATTGCAGGTTCTTCGAGCAGATGTGGCTATGATGCTTGGGAATAGAAGAAGCTAACAAGGTAATTGCTGAAATTCATGAAGGATTCTATGGCACACATCAATCGGTCCTAAAATGGCTTTCAAAATCAAAAGAATGAGATACTACCATCCATAATAAAGGATTGTATCGATCATGCCAAGAGATGTCATGAGTGTCAGGTTCATGACAACATCATTCATCGACCTTCAAACCTGTTGTTAATGATAGCATCTTGGCCATGCAAATGTTGGGGAATGGATATAATTGGACCAATCGACCATCATCAGCTGGTCATCGCTTCATCTTAGGAGCCACTGATTATTTCTCTAAGTGGGATAAAGCTACTCTATTCAAGAAAGTCACTTTCGAACATGTGACCAACTTCTTCACCTACAATATTATCTACAGATTCGATGTGCCATGAATTATCTCAGATAATTGTCCAACCTTCAAAAGCACTAAAATCTGTGTTTTGATCGATAAGATTCACGATACTGCCGATTTATAATGAGAGCAAAATGCGAGGCTTTCAACAAAACATTAGTCAAGTTGCTTAGAAAGATCATCACTAAAAATAAAAGGGAGTGACATATTGTGTTTGGAGCTAAAGCATCATTTATACAATAGCTACAAAATCCACTCCATATGTATTAGTGTTTGGAGCTAAAATAGTTCTGCCGCTTGAAGTTGAACTACCCTTGCTCCGAATAGCCATTCAACATAGTCTTACTCAAGATAAGAATATCCGTCTACGAATGAAAGAGCTTGACGTGCTTGATGAAGTTCAAAATTTTGAAGTCTACCAAGCGAGATGTTTAAAGCATTCGATCATATGGTGCGTCCTCGAACTTTTCAAAAAGGAGAGTTGATCCTGGTGCTAAGAAGACTAATTATTCTTCACTGTCATTACATGTGTAAGTTTTGCTTGAAAATTCTCTTATAATATAAGAATGCATTTTCGAAATAAAACAAAAATCTCTCTATCAGACAGGAGCCATTTTTAAATTTTACATCAAAATATTAGGTTTTCTCATGTAAGACAAGAGGCCTCCTTTTGTATTTGGGTTGACATCACGCCTAAGGCGGAGATCCCCATATACATGTTCAAATTATGCATTCAAATTCATAAGTTTCAAAGTCTTACTGACCAAAAGAGAAATTTTCAAGTCTGCAAACTTTAACAAATAAAGTTGGAAACACATCATCACTCCATACATCAAATTTAGGGCTCGAGTTGGTGCATAAGGTTGGACTCAACAATCTCAAATATGGTGAAGTCGTGACAGTCTTCAACACGCCACAAAGGTAGTAGATCCCCATCTTATTAGCGATGATAAAATTCCCCATCAATTGCTCAAATCCAAGACTGGGTGCATAAGTCGACTCGACGCTTAAATATGAGTCACATGGCCTTATTCAACATGCCAAGGCGCATAAGGGATCCTCCAACATTAGTTCAAAGACAAGAGCATCTAAATTTTAAATTTCTCCAATTTGGTGAGTTCGAGTGGCCCAGATTTGGAGATCATTTCTAATGGTCGTAAGGTCATTTTCCAATAATCCAACAAAAAAAATATTCTCACTTAAAAAGGCACTAAGTCGAGTTTGGTATCAATATCAAATATGAAATCTCAACTCCTTCAACAAGTCTGTTAAGCAAAAAGCAAAGACCGAAGGGAACTCTTCTTCAGCAAGTCTAATCAAGCAGAAGGAAACGGACCGAAGAAGTCATCTTAATGTTCATAGAGCCAAAGGTTGAATTAAGGGAGTTATGTCATCAACATGTATGTTATGCACAAAGCGTAGGACTGATGATTCTTTTCCATTGACCCAACATATACGGGCTGTCCACGGCATCCTTCTATAAGCTCATGAAAGCAGAAAGTTTAGAGGTAAGTTCAGACATTTTGACAAGTCTTCAAGATAATGAATTCCTTTGCCAAATCAGCAGGCATAGATAAGGAAATACGAACCACAAAATCTTGAGATTGAATCTTCAACAAGTCCGTCCAGCACCAAGTATAGGATCGAAGATGTTCTCATCTCGTCAATAAACCATCAACTCCAAGTCCACTAAGGCATGAAGCCAGGACTGGATAAAATACAAATTTCAAATTGCGAGATTAAATCTTCAACAAGTCCGATACAAAGCATAGGACCGAAGTCATTCTCATCTCAACAACAAATCATCAACTTTATTAAGTTCACCAAAGCATAAAGCCAGGACAGGAGAAAAATATAAATTTCAAATTTTCAGGAGGAAGTTTTCAACAAGTTCGAAAGTACAAAGTATAGGACCAAAGACATTTCCAAATTCTCCCAACAGTTATTGCGAAATCCCCCTGTTAGGCAGTTTTATATATTTATCTAAGTCGACATCATGCTTTAAGCTTAGATTCTTAGATAGATACATATTAAGATTGAAAAAAAAATATCATGTCTATTTTGCAATAAAGAAAATCAAACATCGCAATATATTTCTGAACTAATCTGCAAGCTGTTAGATAGGGGTCATTTTTTTTAGGATCAAAAGTTGTTTCATCCTCTCCTGAAATAAGTTTTGTATATTCAGGACATCAAGTTTCAGATCCCTGAATATATCTATAACTGTTATTGTTAAAGTTGCAGTTTTACAAGAACAAAAAAAAAATTACTTAAATACACGAAAATACAACTCTAAATATCAAAAGTTTCTATCCAAAATTTATCAAATTCTGAAGATCGAGTTAGAAAAACTCTCAATTTCGGAAGCTTCAATCAACTAAGTTGGAAAATATAAATCTTTACATCTTCAAGTTTAAGACGCGGATGGATTCTAAAGATGTAAAGATGTAAAGATGTCGAGTGTACTTCAATCTTTACATCTTCAAGCTAAGCATCCATTGATTTTTGAATGATTTCGGTCACATCAACATCCAATTGTAGTGACTACTTTTGTGAACATCTTTGAAGAGGATCCTTGCTTCATAGCAGCTACAAAATTATACTCCATATGAATGCCATATACATTACAAATGATCTCACACTTTTTTTGCTCCTTTTACACAAAGTGCCCTATGCTGCAGAAATAACGAGAAGACCACATCAGAAGGCGCAAAGACATGACCATTACGTAGATGGCGGGGTCGAATATTTCACGAACAGATCGGGACGATGCAGGAGGTTCTTGAAATTCAAACTGATGTGGGACTTAAAGATGATTAATTAGATTTGAATTGAACATAAATTAAATTTGAACTAAACATGATGAACTTCTGAAGAATCGAAAGTTCAATAATAAGAATAAATCAAACTTCATTAAAACTTATAAATTCAATGAATTTCAAAGTAAATGTGAAAAATATGGATGTTACTTCAAATGGTTAAACAAAAATAAAAATATCTTATTCTAATTCGAACACATCGCATAAGTGGCGTTAATTTAAAATAAACCAAGTATTCTAAATAACGCATGCTATGTTGAATTCTTAAACTTATGTCGTGGGTTGATAAACCGGTTTATTTTGATGATCCGGTTAACAAAACCAAAAAATCTAATAATTATATTTTTAATATTTTTAATCTAATAAAATATCCGAGAAGGTAATTATACGACAAGAATCGATCCTATTATTAAAATTAATATACGACCAAATAATAAACTAAGTAATCAACACCCGATGATGCGAATATAATATTTCAAGGAGGATTTTCATAATAATAATAATAATAATCTATTCAAATTGTAACGTCAAATCATTATATATTCAATTAAAAATTAATTATAAAATGATCAAATATTCAAATAATATATATATATAAATTAAATGAAATTAATTATTTAAATTTAAATAAAATCCATCCACCCATTCAATCTTTGTGACAAAATTAAGAAAAATTTCTACAAAAAGAATGTTAAATCAAATACATAACAATTTTACACTCAAATAATCTTAAGTGGGGCGTGGCTCGTGTCCTTATCCATTTGATTACAAAAATGACAACATAAATGGTATACTACCGTGAGCCTTCGACGGTGGTTATATGACAAAACTAAATTAATACCGCCTATATGTTTCCCAACGACTTGTTTTTTTGATGGAATTATAGAATGTTTGACGATTAAAATTTAGCTAAGACTTCTATTGTCCCTTGACAAACTTCATCCCAAATTTCTACATGACACCTTGGGCACGTAATCCATGTGTTAAGGATCCTTCGCCGATTCCTATCCTCGACTAAGTAGTGACCACACCGACAGGTGACGAAATCATTGAGATCTGGACGGCCATCATTCTCCAATCAAAAGTTTTAAGTTAAATAATAAATCTCATAAATCTTAAATTCCATTCACTGCTATTATATACTCGTTATTTAACGATTCATCACTCCCTTAATTGAAAGTGCTTCTCAGATTGAGAGATAATTAATTATAGTGCACCTATAGAAAGAACTGATCTAAAGTCTTCACAAATGAGGACGAAATCTCTGTAGTGTCTTATCTCTAGCCTTAAAATTTCACCGACATTTAATTTAGTCTCTTCATCGAGAGGTTAGTGGCGAATTTTCGGAGTTGCCCATATGTTGTCTTTGGCTTTAGCCTTTTGGATTGTTTTGGAGAAATCTCCTTTGGTTGGCTTTGTCATTGTAGCAGCCCTAAGTAGTCCAACTCCTCCACTTTCTTAAACCCGAGGATTCGAGAATATTGGCACAGTCAATCTCGTGAACGGAGCACATTTGGATGTTGTCAAGACCTTTCGATTGTAAAACTCCATCAACGGCTCGTCTCTTCCATTGGGTAGCCGTCAAATGATGTGAGGGCCTCTATTAATTAATTTCAACATTCCAGATGCATTGACATAATCAGATTTGCAATTGCAGGGATATTTCAATCGATTTTGATCATGTTAGAGATATTTTGACCCATTTACCTGACATTGTCTCGGATGTTCATCGATTTCACCATATCTGCTTATTTAGAGTTATAGATGCATATGGAGTTCAATACATGCCTAATTAGTGCAGAAAGTCACACAAATTCTTCTTTTAGAAATAAGCTTTGTGCAATTTTAATTCATTTTTTAATAATATCTCAGTTGTAAGTTTAAATTTTTTTGGGGTTACCGTTTTTTATAATAATTTTCAAGAGGATGAAATCATAAGCTCTACATTAAACTTGCAGGAGAATATCTTAGCCACGTTAAATTTAAGCTAGAATTTCAGTTCAGTTAATTGTGATTAACTTTCTCTTCACAATCCACTACCAAGTAGTTGTTATTTTGGTGAATCACCACTTATCTTTAGTAAGTGCTATGTCTAATGCCTCTTCTTGTGTTTATTCTATTTGTCAGCTAAGAAATGTCATAGGGAACTGGTTATTATCACTAGAAGTCATTCTGCTATAATCTAGATTTTGATCAATATTATTGTCTCTTAGTTTTGATCAGTAAGCCTCCAATTGTTAGTTCGTCTTCATCATTGTACTCTTGGCAATACCTTCTTCGTTCATGATAATGTATTTTGAGAATCATCTTCATCTAAAGTTTTCATCAAGAAATTAAATGGTATACAATAATTAATTGACCACAATTCAATGCCAAAATTAAAGAGATGGACAGGGCTGTCCGCTTTATGATATGATCCCAAACTACGAAGCATAAGTGAATGAAGCTGTGTATTTGATTTTATTTTTTTATATATAAATTGATCTGATATACTATTTGATTGTTAGTTAATGAATAAGATGAACATGAGTTGTTGAACTACTTGAATAAGAGTGGTTATGATGTTGATTTCATTTTCTTGAGATGTGCTTTTATAGGTTGGAGCAGCTGGAGAATTTAAACAGTCAACTGTTGGTGTGCAAAATTCAAATATTGGTGAATTTTCTGAGAGATTTGGGCGTTGGGTTGATGATGGAGGAGTTCTGTGGTATTGATCAAAATGTATAGTATAACATTTTAGGAGCATAAACGTGAACTAAGAAATTATACTGATTATCCATCTTTTCATTTTCCACAAGTTGAATTTATATATATTTTTTATTTTTTTACAATTTCTATATTGTAAATTCTATTCTTTTAGTAGCTAGATGTCATAGAACTTTCCATTCAAATAATATATATATATATATATATATATATATATATATATATATATATATATATATATATATATATATATATATATATATATATATATATATATATATATTTCCATTTTTCTTTATTTTATTTCCTCTACTTTTGGAAGAATAATTATATTTCTATATATATATATCCATTTTTCTTTATTTTATTTCCTCTACTTTTGGAAGAATAATTATATTTCTAGGGATTTGCATACATACCACTTAGTTCTATATTTATACATCTAACATTTAAATTTTTTTATTTTACTTATATGATATTTTAATAGCTAAATTCAATCAAAACATATGCATAAAAAAGTTTATTTTACTTTTACTAATTTAATATTAGTTATATTTTTTTATATGATTTAAAAATCATGCTATTTTTGATGTGATAACTTCACTAACTTATAAATTTAAACTTCATATTCATTATCTTATAAGAGAAATTCCTAAAAGAATTATACTAAAACACATTTATAAGGTTGAAAATAAATCTTAAGAGTCTATTTTAAAGTTTGGAATTGAAAAAGAAAAATAATCTAAAAATTGAAAACAATCCCAAAGACTTGAAAAAAATTTCGGATGATACGAAAAAGACCATTTATCTTGACTTTCATTTTAAAGATTAATTTATATTATTGGTATAATATTTTTTATAATGCCTTCACGAACTTTTTTTTCCTTCTTGGTGTTCCAATTCCTAGCATTTTTCCTCAAAATAGCCTCTTTCATTTTGTTTATGCCTCATTTTTCTTCAAACAAATAAAACTTAAAGATATAATACAAGAAAGAGTGAAATGAGGGTCCTCTTTGAATGAACTAAATTTTAATAAATAAAATAAAATAAAAAATGTAAGTTCATAAAAATATTTATATCAACTATATTGTTATATTGTTTGTTGGAAGGCCAACCACTCTAGGAAGAATAATGATGAAGTTATTATGGGGATATCACATACACTAAAAATCAAACTTAATAAATTAGATCTGATTGATAATTAATCTCTTTTTGTATAAGATTTGGATAAGGAAATTAAGGTCCTCCAATAATAGCTTCGATGATATCAATTACATTTTACCTCTAAAATCGATCGGGTATATTGGAGGAATTAAATCTCTTTATCCTGAAGCTATATGTTATAATGGAGATTTTAAGGAATCAGATTTTAAAAATACTAGCCTAAGTACAACTATGAGTTGGGCATTCAATTGTTTTGTTCAAGTGAAAACAAATTTCATGATATTGACTTTGATTTTCAGCATTCGTATATTTTAATGTCATTAGTTAATTATAATATTTGTATTCTATGAGGCTATTAGCTATGGATGCACTTCAATTATGTGTAATTTGATTGGTTACTCTTGATATTTCATCCATAAATGTTATTGCTCAAATTACTAGTAAGATTGATCTTTTCTAGTTTTGATGACACTTTAGGGTGGGTAATTGTAGGTGGTGCATCTTGATAGTTTCATTTGCATAATATAAGCTTTCATATAATAAATTAGGCTCACATATATTTGAAATGTCACACTAATTACTAAATAGAAATTTCTAGATTGAATTCTTAAAAAATATCATAAAAGAACTGTTACTTAACATCTAGAATATAGCTAGTTTCATATGAAACTTATCAAAATTAATCTTCAAATAACCCGTCTCTTTTCCGGTCCTAAAATGATGAAAAGAGCTTTTGATTATCTTCTGATTAGTGATAAATGGATCATGAAATAGCCCAATTAATTCAATCAAAGTGTTAAAAATATCATAAGATACATGATATAGTCATATTAAAGATTGTCCTTTATGTCCCCTTCAGTAAAGGAATAAATCTATCTTCAAGTTAGAAAGTGAAAGCATGTTTCTATCTCATAAAATTCATATAAATATAAATATATATATATATATATATATATATATATATATATATATATATATTATATATATACTTCACTCTCTCTTCTTCTTATCGATATATATATTTATCATAATCCTAAACTCAAATTCAGCCATCTATTCAAATCAATATTAAAATCATAAACCATCAAAATAAATTTAATTATCCAATCAGAAGCACTATCAATATTAATTGAAGTGATTTTCACCAATCTATTTATCACTATTAAGAATATGATGGTCCAATATAAATTTCATGGTAACATAAGACAAATCTCCACCGCCGAATCAATTGATTGGTCAAAATGCCTTGAATTTGAAAAATATATTGAATGCGACTTTCAAACCTTTTAGTCATTTTTGATACTCAGAAAAGAGAGAGCGCAGCTTATTATTAGTATTATTATTATTATTCTTTTTTCCTTTTGAGTACAGAGTTTCGACATTAAATCCTTTCACCATACCTAACAATCTTATGGAGTTGTCGGCCTGAATAGGGATAAAATATATTACGAGTCAGCGTAGCTTTACGTCGGACTCAATCTCACGTGTCCAAAGTGATTTTTTTCCGTTTTGCTTTTTAGTAAGTGGATGGACAGACACCGTTTATCTTGACCCGACCCGACCCGGCCCGCCTCGTTCAAACAACGGGAGAAGAAGTGTCGTTAGAATGCACAGGAGGAATTTAAAAGAAATATATATCTAGATTTAGGGTTTAGGGGTGTATTTTTTTCTTGTAAATCGAGCTCAGAGAGAGAAAGAGAAAAACTCATTTCTTTTTTATGAAAGAACTATGAAGATGGAGAACAAATTTAAAAGTTATGGCCTTAAGGAAATAGTTGAGGATGTATTAAATAAAAATTCATCGAAAATTTTTCTCAACCGTTGCATACGTACAATTTTTTTACGGTTTGTTAGTGTTGTTCCTTGAAATTCTTTTATTTAGTGTATATTTTCTACATTATTTGGAGTTCTTTGTAAGAAGACTTTGCTTATTTTGAAAAATTTTTGCATGTACTCTCTACTCTTATGAGAATCTGATGATTTTGAATATTTTTTGCGGTTTATTTTGCACGGATGGAGAATATGGTCATTACATTCTATTAGAAATAATTTTCTTTGGCGGTTTGGAAGAAATATGTTCATCACAATCCATCACGAACAATTTGGAGACTATTTGATTATTTTTTTAGTGTTATTTTGCATCTGTACTCTCTTGAGAGTACATATGATTTTTGGACATTTTCTTCAGTTTCTTCGGACTGATTGTTGAGATTATTTTCATTACATCAGTAGTCTCTGTACTCTCTGTACTCTTTGTATTCTCTTGAGAGTACAGAGTATTTTGATCATTTTTTCCTATTTCTTTGGCTTATTTGGAGAAAATATGTTCATTAGGCACAATTTGGAGGTTGTTTAGTTGATTGTTAGTATTTTTTTACATCTGTACTCTCTATACTCTCATGAGAGTATATATGATTGTTGGCCATTTTTTTAATTTCTTTGGTCTGGTTGTTGAGATTAGGTTTAGTACATTCCATTAGAAGTAATTTGGCAGCTGTTTGGATGGTTTTAGGAGATTTTTGTATCTGTACACTCTGTACTCTCATGAGAGTGCAGATGATTTTGCCAATATTTTTGCAATTTATTTGACATATTTGTAAGAAATATGTTCATTACAATCTATTAATAGCAATTTTGTAGGGTGACTTGGTTGATTTGCATCTGTATGCCATTTACTAACTTTTCATTTTGAAGTTTACCATGTCTGGGAAAAGGATAACTTCGAGATGCAGTCCTACCACCGCTCTAATGATGTTTGATATCTGCGACTCTTTAGCAATGATGTCATTGACATTTCTGAGGCTTCATTTGCATCAATTTATTAGACTCCACTTGGCAATTCTATTACCTCAATCTGTCTTCTGGGACATAGAGAAGCAAACTTTTTTTTCTGGGTGGGCAGTGCATTCCTTTCACCCTCGATGAAGTTGTAGTGATAATAGGGATGTCAAATAGAGGGGAGAAGGTCTTATGGCATAGAGAGAATGTGTTATCTATGAGGTCAACACACCAGTGAGGAAGCCCTTAAAGAGCATCTTGAAAGTAAAAAACACAAAGCAAAAGAAGCCTTACTGAGTAAGAAGACTGCCCCCTCTGTACTCTCTGTACTCTATGTACTCTCTATACTCTCTATACTCTCTGTACTCTCTGTACTCTCTGTACTCTTCTCAACTCATGGGTAACTTGATATAATACTGTTTATATTTCATCGGTAATTTTTCTCAACCGTTGTATACGTATAATTTTTTTACTATTTATTAATGTTATTCCTTGAAATTCTTTTATTTAGTGTATATTTCCTACACTGTTTGGAGTTCTTTGCAAGAGGACTTTGCTTGTTTTGAGGATCTGCTTTGCATGGGTATACTCTCTGTAATCTCATGAGAATCTTGACAATTTTCATATTATTTTTGAGTTCAGAGAGAATATATTACATTTCATTAGAAACACTTGGGCTATTTAGGTTGATTTTTAGGAGAGTTTTGCATGTATACTCTCTGTACTCTCACGAGAGTAAAGTACAAAGTATTTTGGGCATTTTTTCCAATTTCTATGAGAATGTTTGGAGAAAATATCTTCATTACAAATCCATTAGGAACAATTTGGAGGATGTTTGGTTGCTTCTTTAGTGTTATTTTGTATATGTACTCTCTATACTCACTATACCCTCTGTACTCTCTGTACTCTCTATACTCTCATGAGAGTACAGAGCATTTGGTCATTTTTTTCCTGTTTCTTTGACCTGTTTGGAGGAAATATGTTCATTACAATCCATCAGGAATAATTTGGAGGTTGCTTGGTTGGTTTTTTAGTGTTATTTTACATTTGTACTCTCTTGAGAGTATATATAATTTTATGGATATTTTTTTCTAATTTTTTTGGCTTGGTTGTTCAGATTATGTTCATTACATTCTAGTGGAAGCAATTTGGTGGTTGTTTGGATGGTTTTAAGATTTTTTACATCTACTCTCTCGAGAGTCTGAGCATTTGGTCATTTTTTTCCTGTTTCTTTGACCTGTTTGGAGGAAATATGTTCATTACAATTCATCGAGAATAATTTTGAGGCTGTTTGGTTAATTTTTTAGAGTTATTTTGCATTTGTACTCTCTATACTCTCTTGAGAGTATAGATGATTTTGTGGACCTTTTTTTCAGTTTCTTTGGCCTGGTTGTTCAGATTATGTTCATTACATTCTAGGGGAAGTAATTTGGTGGCTGTTTGGATGATTTAGGAGATTTTGCATGTACTCTCGTACTCTGATTTAGCTCATTTCTTTCACTTTCTTTGGCTTTGAGGGAATATGTTTATTTATGGAGCTATTTTACATGTCACATTTATGTGGAGTTAATGGCAGTGAATGCGGTCAATGGCGATGATGATGAAGTCGTGATGTCTAATGACCTAAATTTGGGAGACTCCTTCAATGCGAATGAAACAGCTTGTGCAATCGTGACTATCAAACCGGTTTGGAAGGACCATACTAGTTATTGGCCAAACTCAAGAAATTGAAATTAAAATATTTTTATGTGAAAAGCGTCGAAGAAATCGCCGATCTAACGGCTTAGCAAAATTCCGGAAAATGCCATGATTAGATTCTCTACGACTTGAGAGCGGATGTTTAAAAAATATATAGAAAGTCATAATCATTCATTGCCTGCTAATACATCTTGGATCACGATGTATTAATGATGAAAAGGCTTCTTGTTGAAGACAATTATAGAGGCTGAAACTAATGCATTATTTATCTATGAGGAAGGGTAGAGAATATTGGATTCACAAAAGAGATGCTTTCAATTTTATTGAAAAGAAAAGATCAAGGATTGCGAATGGTGGCATTAATGCATTAAACTGTTCAAGGAAAGGCAAAAGCGGGCGGAATGTTTGCATGGGATGTACAAGTTGATGAGTCAGATTTCTTAGTAAGTTTTTTTTTGGAGCAATGACATGTCTAAGATAGAATATGACTGTTTTGGTGATGTGATAATTTTTGATACAAGCTATCGACCAATAAATATAATCTTGTTTGTGCCCCTCTTGTTGGAGTGAATCATCCGGAAAATGTGTTATTTGGAGTATCCTTTTATCAAAAGACGATTGAGTCATTCACCTATTCCAGATATTTTTTGGTTGATGAGTGATAGACATCCTACAACAATATTCACTGATCAAGATCAGGATATGACAAGAGCTATCAAAATTAAATTACCGCATACTCATCATAGGTTGTGCTAATGGCATATTTTGAAGAAAGCTCCTTCCAAGGTTCCTTTAATAATAGTAATAAGTACAATATTTTATGCATGCATGAGCAAATATGACTCAGAGGAAGAGTTTGAAGAAGCTTGGTCTACCATGATAGAAGAAGGCAATTTGCATGATCATGCTTGACTGTCTGAGCTTTATAAAATTAGATCCAAGTGGTCCACTGCATTTATCAAAGACTCATTCTGCATGGGCATCTTGTCAATGTAGAGTCAATGAACAACGTATGTCACAGAATCTCTAAACCAACAAGTTTGCTCACAGATTATTTCTTGGGGTTGGAGAAGGTTATGGATACATGGCGCCAGAATGAACATGACAAAGACTTCAAGTGTAGCCAGTCATCGATTGTTCCTGTTGTTAAGACCAGTCCAATTCTAAAATAAGCTATTATGTTTTATACAAGAAAGCTTTATACTATGTTTGAGAAAGAATTTTTGCATGGAGTTGGAGGCCTATCAGTAACTGTGTTAGATGACAGCCCCATGGAGTATTTGGTGAGAAACTTAGAGAATACAAATTCATCCAAAATATAGACTGTCCATTTCAATGGGACTACTCTAGATGTAACTTGTACTTGTAAGAAATTTAAAATGATGGGATTACTTTGTGCCCATTGTATCAGAGTTCTTAGTCAAGAAAATATAGTTCACATTTCGGATAAGTATCTTCTCATGTAATGGTCTACCAGAGCAAAGAGGGATATTTACATCGATAGTGCATATAAAAAATTAAGAGATATGGAAGGCACAAATGGAAATACTACTGGCATTATTTTTTGGAACCACATTGATATATATCATAAATAAGTGAGCGGTAATAATAGAGGCTATTGCTTCAATCCTTAAAAAACTATACGACAATATCGACTCTATAATGAGTGGGAATTCTCTTCCAGCTGACAGAGCAGCTAAGAAGAAGAAGTCAACCACAGTAAATAAGGGAAAATATATCTTGAAGGATCCAGTTAAGCAATGTCCAAAGGGTGTTTCCAACGCAAGGCTTAAGGGATATTGGGAGAGATCCAAGAAAGCTAAGAGTAATTCTCTATTTGTTTCTTAATTTTTAGTATTTAAAATATTGTTGCTAATCTTCAAACCATCCTATTTTTATTATTATAGAAACCAAAGTACAAACTGATAGTGTCACAGAATGTGTTTCGTCACCCATTGCAACACCTTTCTCTATTATGCCAGAGTGTTTATCGAGGAATGAAGCATACATTGATCTTGTAAAAAATCATTAACCGATACGATGTTCTACCCAGAATTCTCGAGCTCAACAATCGGTCGGTGTAATCTAAGTTGATGATGGATATTATTACAGGAAAATATTTCAATGCATGCTATTATTTATTTATGTGTTCTTCAACTGTGCAATCATTTCTGCAATGCTTTAGAGTCTCCAAGATGACTTTCTTTTACTTTAGCACCGCGGTCACTATGGGATTGGTTAGGAAGCCGCCTCGTTGCGACATTAAGATGAATTTCTTTTTGTTGCGTACAATCATTTCTTCATTAGGATGACTTTCTTCTTATGAGCATCTTTATTCTTAAATGTACTATTATTATAAAATTTATCTTGAAAATGAATTAATTTACTATGATATTTGATGATTAAGATTTACTAATCAATGCACTATATATACTCATATTCTATTTAAGTCAATATTTCAAAGCATCTTCAACTTAATGGTTCGACATAATAATCTCATATTTCAATTTTTTTTTAGGGTTTATTAATATTGGTCAATTTTTGAAGAAACTCAGTCTATGTCATAATCAAACATTTGTTCAAATACACTTAGTCTATCTCATATTTGAGTTTATTGTATTGTTTAGTAATTTCTCTGTGATTCTGCCTCTACTGCCCATTGTGAAGTACAGTTTACTAGATGAATCAGTACTCTCTAGCCCAAGAACTTACATCCTTCAAACAGGCCAAAGAAAGTGAAAAAAAATGCCCAAAATGCTCGTACTTTCGTAGGAATGAGTGGAGGGTACATAACTTGCTTGAAACCAGGAAGGTCCAAATGGACTTTAATATGGGTTAATTATTTTCTGCTTGATTTTTTTCCTCACTACGCTGTTTGTTACTCTTAAAGCAGTAATGCATAGAGTTTACCCCCTTTTAAGGACTTTGTAATCCTTAGACTGTGGCAATAAAATTTCTCATATTTTACCAAATTGTAGTTTCTGATTGATGAGTCTACCTTGCTTACGAGGATGAGCTGATTTTCATTACATGCATTATATAGTTTGATATATACTCTATAAAGTACTCTACATTTTATGAAATGATTTTTATTGCATGCATTATAATTTTTGATAAGCCCATATGTTCCTATCAATAAGTTTAGTAGAAGTCAAAGAAAAAAAACTCTGATGAAGATGATATTAGTATTGATGATATTAGTTTACTATTTATTTATAAATTTATCAATAATATTAATTTAATTCAGATGATACTTTCAGTTATTATATTATTTGAAAAAATTTCTCATCTTAAAATATAGAATTTGCTCCACACTGCCTTCAAAATTTAAATTTCTGAATAAGATGTTGGTAAGTTGCATCATCGACAGTTTATTTGTCTATTTTATGCACATGTTTCGAGAAAGTAGGTTTTAAGAAGCATGATTTTTATTTGGTAGAAAGTAATTTTATGCATTCACAAAATTCTACCACATTTTAAAGATCATAATTTCCTTTATTAAAGAGTTAAGTTTAATAATCGTACACTTATATTACATTCACATGTTAAGTAGTTCATATTGCTTCTCACATACTTTCAGTTGAGGCATTAAGATGTGGCAGTATAACATAAATTTTAGATAATGTAAATTTTAACTTCTTTTTAGTTGATCCAATTTAAAATATGATATAATTTGAATATCAAAATTAAGCTTATTTTCTCCAAACAAGTAAATAAATCATCATAGAATCGTAAACAATATTATATCAACTACCCATGAGTAGAGAAGAGTACATAGAGAGTCTAGAGAGTCTAGAGACTACAGAGAGTACAAAGAGTATAAGAATGCAGTGAAGCTGAGTGAGAATGAGAGAGTATAGAGAGTACAGAGGATACAGAGAGTATAGAGAGGGTTCACATGCAAAACTGCTCAAAAAACTCATAAAAAAGTAACTCAGGAGCATCCAACTTGCTTTAATGTTATAGTAAACAATTCCTCTCCATCCTACAAAGCAAAAGTAGAAATGGGAAAAAATAAGAAAATAATCTGTATTATGAGGAGAATACAAAGAGTTAAGCTACAGAATAACTCAAATATTCTTATAGTCAAACTTAAACACCATGGAATGAGTATAAAGAACTAGAGGGTAGAGAAAGTATAGAGGCCGATAGTATAGAGAGTACAGAGGAGATGCAGAGATGCAGAGAGTATAGAGTCAGAGAGAGTATAGAGGGTTCACATGCAAACTGCTGAAAACTCATAAAAAAGCAACCCAGGAGCATCCAACTTATTTTAAGGTTACAGTGAATAATTTTTCTCTGTCCTACAAAGAAATAGTTGAAAATGGCTAAAATAAGCAAATAATATGTACTATGAGGAGAATACAAAGAGTTAAGCTACAGAACACCTCAAATATTCTTATAGTCATCCTTCAAACTACAATGGAATAGAGAGTATAAAGACAAAAGAGTGAGAAGTACATAGAGTCCGGATAATACAGGAGACAGAGAGTATAGAGTACAAATAGATAAGCAAGAGAGTATAGGCGAACACATCTTACAAATGAGATTCTTTGAGATGTTCTCTACTAATCATAATTTATCCAAAACTACCAAGAAAATTGAAGAAAATAGATGAAATACTCATATACTCTAGGAGTACATAGAGTCTGGATGAAACATATCCCAATAAAGCATTCCAGTCAACCAAATTCTTTGTGTGTTCTCTGCTAATAATAAAAGATCCAAGCTGCCCAAGGTTATTGAAAAAAAATAAAAGAAATACCTTGTACAATTATTTTTTTCTTATAAAACTTTAAATGTACAATTGTTAGCTTGACTTTTTTATTCCCAAACAAAATATAGCGTAAGAGAACTCGGCCCTAAAGAAATTCATCTTCTTACAATCTTGGTGTTAGTAAGTGGGATTTCTAATTCGCCTCCATGTACTTGCAGACAAATATCCATGATCAATTATTATCTTGGATTAACCCACCATTTCGATTGACCATTTTGTGGGATCTCTCACAAAAGATTGGCCAGTATCTTCAACAAGTAATTTAATCTGAATAACAAGAAGTATAGTCAATAAGGGGGTCCAAAAAAAAAAATAGTTTACGAAAACTAATTTGAAAACAACTGTTACAATCTCAGGAAGAATGACTTTATGGGTTAGTTTTGGTAATGAGTCATAAAAATACAAAGCCCCTAATATGCCCAACGAGTGTCAGTCGATTATATATAATTGGAAGTAAGAGTAGCTCAGCCCTTGACACACTATCTGCAGTGACATGTTGGATGAACATTTTGCTTTCCTTGTGTAGGCCATATTTTGTATAACTCTGTAAGAAAAGAAGAGAATGTTTATAAATTGTAGTTTTCATCTATACACATAAGAATTGAATGATAATACACTACATATCTATGGGGTAACTTACCTAGTGTAAGCATGAGATGTACAAATATGAGACATATAGCCTCGGATAGAGCGAGTACTCTCGCGATAAGAAGCGAAGGCATCGGCGTGCATCGAGAATCTTGATCACGCTCATTTATCGCCTCGTAATAATGATATTTTCTGAATCTTGTATCACCCAAGTGAGAAATATTTTAAAGCGAGCTTAATTAAATGAATAAGTTATTTTATGTATGAAAGAGTTGATTGAAGATTGACTTACTTGTCCTTAAATGAGAGAGCATGACATGTCAATAAGATGGAGCATCGGCTTAGGCAGAACAGCTCTAGATGAGAAGTCAATAAAATGATGTGCCTCTGCTAGCTACAACAAAATTACTGACGATAAAAGTTAGTGATGAAGAGCTAGATTCATCATGAATTAAGGATCGATCTACTGAGATGATGCATACCTCCGACTGATGCTCCTCCACCACAACGATAATAATCTGTGGGTCATCGACCTTTATTGGCTCATCTTTTGAACCTATAAAAAATTTAGTGAAATCTATTTTATTATCTCAAATTTAAAAAAGTAACTTAATACCTCACGCTTCTCATCTTGAGTGTAAGCCACCATATCCCTTATTCTTGCTCGTGACTTCCTGTAAGTGTGTACGAAGAGGGAACAAATAGCTTTCCTCTTCCTTATTTACCGAGCCTTCACACCACTCAATCTTTGCGATTAAAGGCTTTGAGCATCTTCATGTGCGTGGAGGCCTCCATAGCTTCCCCATGGTGGACTCACAGGGCTTCCCTAGTGGTGGCTACAGAGGCTTCCCAAGTGGAAGTATCCCAGGGGCTAGTTGCCTCCACAAGAGACTTCCCCTGGCCTCCACAGGTAAGCTCTCTGGTAGCCTCCGTGCTCTGTTGCCTCCTGAGTTCCCCTTGTGGTGACCTCCACAAGAGCTTCCCCTAGGGATGGTAGGACCACGCCGTAACCTCCTTGATAGTAGTAACCCAAAATCAATCCCATCCATTCTCTGTCATTGTTGCTTGAAAGAAGATACTATATCTTTCAAGTCCCTAAAACCAAGTATCCTCTCCATGAAAGCCTTCTGGGGTAGTGAGGGGCGGTTAGATATGGATGGGGAGAATATCGAGGAGAGACATGGAGATTGAAATGAACTCGTGGACTTAGAATGGGGATCGGCTCAACATGCATTGCATGTTGGGTAGGGGAAAATGATTCAAGGAGCCATGTCTCCTCTTCTGATATGTCCTTGAATGAAAGGCAGACATATGTTAAACAAATAAGAAAATGTGATGACTACAACATAAATAAATACATTCTTATATGAAAGAAGTGATATTATTATATGTCACCTGGTGTCCTCCTAAACCAGTGAAGGCTTCATCTGGAAACTTTATTTTCGGCCATCGCAACATACGTGGATTTGCAAATGGAGATGGCAGCCTCATGATGCTTATGTGCTCAGCGGCTCAGATCTACAATTAATATTTATATAAGTTAAGTTCAATGCATCAAATAATACATAACCGAATATATATAACATATCATAAGAAGAGTGAAAAAGCCACACATGTACCCGGGTATCTTATCGGTATGAATCTTTGATGTAATACCATCAAATTGTGAAACTAGGAAGGCCCAAATGGTCTCTGCCCAGTTGTATTCATCAAATTTATCTATGTCATCTAGGCAATCAGTTTTGATGCCACCATATAGTTGTGATATACAAAAAAAAAAGATTTGTGAGAAAATATATGTACAATCAGACAAACTGACAGTAACGAATATCCGCATGCTTAAGCATAGTCTTATAGTCCATTTGAACTATGATAAGATTTTACGCCATAAGACCTTCTCGCCTGTTTGGCATCCTTACAATTCGCAACTTCATCGTGGTGAAAGAAATGCACCCAGAAAAGAAAGCTTGCTTCTCATCTCCCAGCAAGGGATTGAGGTAATGGCTGAGTCTTCTGAATTAGTAGTCTAATGAATTGATGCAGATTAAGCCACTTTAAAATGTCAATGACTTCATCAGTAAATCGTGCTGCAATATTATCGAACACCGTTCTAATAGTGGTAGGCCTGCATCTTGAAGTCATCCTTTTCCCAGATATGGTAAACTTCAAAATGAAAAGTTAGTTAATGAGAGTATAGATGCAAATCACCCATAAGAAATAACCAATCAGCCTCCAAATTATTCCCAATTGATTTGTAATGAACATATTTCCTCCAAACATGCTAAAGAAACTGGAAAAAATGGCCTAAATTGTCTATACTCTCAAGAGAGTACAGAGAGTACAGATGCAAAATAACACTAAAAAACTAACCAAACAGAGCGTACAGATAAAAAATAACACTAAAAAATTAATCAAACAGCCTCCAAATTATTCCTGATGGATTGTAATGAACATATTTCCTCCAAATAGACCAAATAAATTAAGAAAAAATGACCAAAATACTCTATACTATCATGAGAGTACAGAGAGTATAGATGCAGAAATCTCCTAGAAATCATCCAAACAGAGAGTACAGATGCAAAATAACACTAAAAAACTAACCAAACAGCCTCCAAATTGTTCTTAATGGATTGTAATGAACATATTTCCTCGACAGCTAAAGAAACAAAAATGAAAAATACTCTCATGAGAGTACAGATGCAGAATTCCTCTAGAAACCATCCAAACATCCTTCCAAATTACTTCCAATAGAATGTAATGAACATATTTCCTCTAAACAGGCCATAAAAACTTGAAAAAAATGGCCAAAATCATCAGAGTACAGATGCAAAATAACATTAAAAAAATCAACTTATCAGCTTCCAAATTATTCCTAATGAATTGTAATGAACATATTTCCTTCAAACAGGCCAAAAAAAAAACAAAAAATGACCAAAATGCTGTGTACTCTCATGAGAGTGCAGATGCAAAAATCTCCCAGAAACTATCCAAACATCCCTCCAAATTACTTCCAAATGGAATGTAATGAACATAATCTCAACAACCGTGCCAAAGCTGGAAAAAATAGCCACAAAATTGCTTTATGGAATGTAATGACCATATCTCTCCATCCATAAATAAATTGTAAAATATTGAATTATTTGTACTCTCATGAGAGTACTGAGTCTGATGTAAAAATCTCCCAAAAAATAACCAAATTGCTTCCTGGAATGCAATGTATAATCAACAAGCCAATAGAAAAAATGGCAAAAATGGTATCTCCGAGTGCAGAGAGTACTGATACAAAATAACACTAAAAAAACCAAACGACCTCCAAATTATTCTTAGCATTGTAATGAACATATTTCCTCACAAGCCAGAAACTAGAAAAAAACCAAAATGCTCGTACTCTCATGAGAGAGAGAGTGTCTTTCAGAAACCATACAAACATCCCTTTACTTCCAATGAACATAATCTCAATAATCAGAAAGCTGGAAAAAATACAAAATTACTTCAATGGAATGTAATGATCATATTCTCTCTCCATCAGGCAAAATAAATTATAAAATATTAGAAAATCATCACTCTCATGAGAATGAGAGTACAGATCAAAATCTCCAAAATCCAAATATCCACCAAATTGGAATGTAACATAATCTGACAAGTCAAAAAATTGGAAAAAATTGGCCAAAATCGTCAATCTCAGAGATGCAGATACTGAAATAACACTAAAAAATCAACCAATCAGCCTCCAAATTGTTCCTAATGGATTGCAATGAACATATTTCCTCAAACAGCCAAAAAATTAGAAAAAAATAATCAAAATACTCTGTACTCTCATGAGAGTACAAAGAGTACAGATATAAAAAACCCCCTAAAAACCAAGCAATGAGCCTTCAATCTGCTTTATAAGCCATGTGATGAGCATTTTGTATCCAAATAGGGTATTTTAAAAAAATGCAAAATGGGTTGTACTTCTAAGAGTACAAAGAGTACACACTCAAGCAAACAACCAAAAATCAACCTACAAACAAACTTTAATGTCATCGACTGAACATATTATCATCCCTAATCAGGCCACACAATTCATCTTGAAACATGACCAAACATCCTACCATGTGATATACTAAACATTTCACAAATGTCGGTTCAAAATTTGAAAATAACGGCGTGTATCATCTTGTGATGCTGAGAATACACATGCAAAACATCTCCAAAACTACTAAAATACATCCATTCATTTAAAGAACTCAAATGTTCTAAAATGTTCACATATCTTGACGGTGAGAAGAAAAGAAAACCCTAAATTCATTAAAGTTGGGAACACAGTGTAAATACCTCATGTAGTACCTCATATACCTGATGGAAGTTATTCGTAAGATTTGCTAAATCAGCGGCGGACGCGTTTCGATTGAGCGGGGAGTTGAGCTAGCGAAGAAAAGACATGCGTGGGAGGAATGTCGAGCACGCCTCTCATTTTTTCTTCTCGTTGTTTTGAACGAAGGCCAGGATAAAGCGTCGTCATTCAGCAGTTACAACGCCGTTAAACTAAAATGAAAAACTACGACATGCTCGTCAGATTGGAGTCGCCATAAAAAATACACCGGACGTAATATTTTCTCCTGAATAGGAGCGTGGCTGTGGTGTCTAAGAGTATGGAAGCAGGCTGCTAGCAGGGGCGGAATTAGATCATTATTTTAGGGTGGACAAAATTTTAAATATTTAAATAATATAATAATTAGATAAATAAATAATACTTAAATTTAATATTTTGAAAAAAATATACAAATAATTAATAAAATAATATCACTATATATATATATATATATATATATATATACACACATGTAATCAGCTTTTTATTTTTTGTCATTACTAATGTACATTTTAAAATTAGTTAATTAATTGTAATAATATTTTTTTAACGAAATATATGTATATATAGCAAAATAATAAAACCAGATATATGTAATTATAACTGATTCAAAATTTATTAGTTCTAATTATATAAATACAAATACTTGTTTATGTGTTATAACAGGTAATAATTTTAATTTTAATAAATTAGCAGCCATAATAAGAATAATTAGTGAAAGTGTTGATTCAATGAAGACTTTAATTATTTTAATAATTTTGAATTAACTCTTAGCTGTTTTTTTAGAATTTTATTTGGCACATTATTATTTTTATTCGCTACACCTTGGCATCTACACGTATTGAACATTGTATCGTTGCCTTGCACATGAGCAATTTTGGCATTTCGTATGTCATTTGACATTTTTTTAGGCAAAATATTTAGATTTGGCTTAATCCTAATCTTAATTAACAGTTTAGACACAAATTTTTTTTTTAAGAAAATAAACATAATAGTCCATCTGACGGATGGTTTAGCGTGATGCATTCGTCGTCGTCAATGATGACCCAACTCTTTTTTTTTTTTTTTTTATTTCATTATTTTTTGGTAGAGCTTTCGGATAAGATAAGATTTTTTTTTTTATAAAAAAAATGGAGAGTTGATTTTCATTTAAATAAAAAAATTGAATTGACTTGCAATAAAATTTTTTTGATTCTTTTGGTGAGAATCATGACAACTAACATGCTTAATACATAAATAAATAAATATGTATATATATCAATATTATCATTGTATAATTAAAATATAAATATAATTAAATTTTAATATTAAATATAAATTTGATTAAATTAAATCAAAATAATTAACTATTAAATAAATAATAAATATATAATTTGAATAATCATTATTTATAAACTTCAGTTAAATTAAAACTATAATATCAAAGTTATAAAATTATGAAAATAAATTAAAAAGAAAAAAGAAATAAGTCTAAAATAATAATAATAACAAAAAATATAAAAAAATATAAATATATAAAATAAATAAATAATAATTCATCATTAATCACGTGAAATATATATGCATTAAAAATTATATATATATATATATATATATATATATATATATTAAAAAATTATTTATTTATTTATTTATTAATTCATATATATTTCAAGTAACTAAAGATAACTTATTATTTATTTTTTTTATATTTTTATATTTTTTATATTTTTTTGTTATTATTATTATTTTAGACTTTTTTTTCTTTTTTAATTTATAAATCTTCATAATTTTTAATAACTTTGATATTATAGTTTTGATTTAACTAAAGTTTATAAATAATGATTATTTGAATTATATTTATTATTTATTTAATAGTTAATTATTTTGATTAAATTTAATAAATTTATATTTGATATTAAAATTTAATTTTCTATTTTAATTATAATGACAATATTGATATATATACATATTTATTTATTTATTTATTTATTAGCCATGGTTCTCACCAAAAGAATCAAAAAAATTTATTATAAGTAAATTTCAATTCAATTTTTTTATTTAAATGAAAATTAGCTCTTCGCTTTTTTTTATATAAAAAAAAATCTTATCTTATCGAGGGAGAGCTCTCTCTCTCTCTCTCTCTCTCTCTCTCTCTCTCTCTCCAAAAATACGATAAAAAGTCATGATCGATATGTGTCAAATTGTGGCATCATCGTCATAGAGAAAGACTATGCCTATTTTCTTAAAAAAAAATTTTGTACCTAAATTCTTAATTAAGAGTAGGATTAAGCCTAATCTAGAATTTTTGCCTTTTTTTATTATTTTTTTGAGTCAATTGAAAGCATCCTTTAGACTATTTAGCAATCATTGTTTAGGATGATTTAGACCTCCTTTTAAAATGTCTAGAATTCAAGTCTTATGATTTTGAATTCATTGCCAGTTGATTTCATCGTACTTGCTTGACTTAGAGCTAATAGTGAAGGTGAACATGGAGAGGAAGGAGTGGACCGGGAATGGAGAGATCATGTGCAGTGTGGGGGTATGGGCGACCATTTTGATAGGAATTAGGTGGGATTTAGGCGGTTAAGAGGATTAGGTTAGGAGACTAAATTAATTTCTAGAAATGCATGTCAAATTTGACTTTTAGTAATCGTTAATGTAGAAAGTCTGACACAAATTCTTCTTCTACAAATAAGCTTAGTGCAATTTTAATTCGTTTTTAATAATATCTCAGCTGTTAGTTTAAATATTTTTGGGGTTACCGTTTTTTATATTAATTTTCAAGAGGATGAAATCATGAGTTCTACATTAAACTTGCAGGAGAAAATCTAGTCGCCGGGTTAAATTTAAGCTAAAATTTCAGTTCAGTTAATTGTGATTAACTTTGTCTTCACAATCCACTACTAAGTAGTTATTATTTTGTTGAATCACCACTTATTTTTAGTAAGTACTATGTCTAATGTTTCTTCTTGTGTGTATTCTATTTGTTAGCTAAGAAATGTCATAGAGAATCTGGTTATTATCATTAAAACTCATTCTACTATATTCTAGATTTCGATCAATATTCTTATCTCTTAATTTTAATCAATAAGCCCCCAATTGATAGTTCGTCTTCATCATTGTACTCTTGAGGATACCTTCTTCGATTATGACAATGTATTTTGAGAATCATCTTCATCTACAATTTCCATCGAGAAATTAAATGGTATATAATTATCAATTGACCACAATTCAATGCCAAAACTAAAGGGATGGACAAGACTATCCGCTTCATGATATGATCCTAAGAAATTATAATTATTTTTCATCTTCGCATTTTCCTCAAGTTGAATTTGTACTTTTTTTTTTTTTTTTTGCATTTTCTATATTGTAAATTCTATTCTTTTAGTAGCTAAATGTCATAGATACTTTCCATTCAAATAATGTATATGTATTTTTCCATTTTTCTTTATTTTATTTCCTCTACTTTTGGAAGCATAATTATATTTCTAGGGATTTGCATACATACCACTTAGTTCTTCTATATGTATACATCTAGCATTTAAATTTTTATTTATTTATACTTATATGATATTTTAATAGCTAAATTCAATCAAAATATATGCATAAAAAGTTATATTTTACTTTTGCTAATTTAATATTAGTGATATTTTTGATGTGATTTAAAAATCATGCAATTTTTGATGTGATAACTTCACTAATATATAAATTTAAACATTATATTCATTGTCTTATAAGAGAAATTCGTAAAAGTGTTATACTAAAACACATTTATAAGGTTGCAAATAAATCTTAAGAGTCTATTTTAAAGCTTGAAATTGAAAAAGAAAATGAATCTAAAATATTGAAAACAATCCCAAAGACTTGAAAAAAATTTCGGATGATACAAAAAAGATCATTTATCTTCACTTTCATTTTAAAGATTAATTTATATTATTGACATTATATTTTTTATAATGCCTTCGTGAACTTTTTTTTCCTTCTTGGTGGTTCCAATTTCCTAGCTTTTTTTTTCTCAAAATAGCATCTTTTATTTTGTTTATGCCTTATTTTTCTTCAAGCATAGATATTGATATATTGAAAAATTAAAAACACAATCTTGATGTCGAAAAGATGTGATTAATCAGACTAATCGAGATCAAACGCTTATTATCAATCAACTCTTAGTGTTTATAAAAATTAATAGCGTCTTGGAGGATCTAAAAGATCTCATAATTTCAACTTCATTTGAGCATTCAAATACATAAAATACATCAAATGATCAAAAGAATCATTTTGAGTTGTCCAGATGGAGTGGAGTACTGATTTTGTATTAAATGTCTCTTCTCCGTCCTATAAATTTCATTCCTCATATGGAAAGAAAGAGAAAGGAGACTAAACTTGAAAATCCTCTATAATCGCCACCACCATTGGTTTTACGCCCTTCGCTTCGTCATCATCTCGCCGTCAATCTCGGTTCTATCATTCTTCATCGTCGGTGTTTGTTCCTCTGTTCACCATCATTTTGCTACCACAAGCTATTCTACAACGAATATATATATTTGTTGTTAATGATTTTGAGATTCCATGTCGGTCATCTCATATATAATTATGTAATCCGTTATCGGAAAACTTATACTCAAAACAATATATAGTGGAAGTTTTTTTTTTGCTGATTGATTTCCCTCTTTTGATTTTTCAGTAAAAATTAAGTTCTTGTTCACTCTTTAAATTCGATTTGTCTTTGATTTTACAACAAGGCTGTAAACTTTCACATTAATCGATTTTCTAGTATATAATTTAAAATTATAATACAAAAAAGAGCGAAATGAAGATCCTCTTTGAATGAACTAATTTTTAAAAAAGAGAATAAAAAAAGAAAATGTCTGTTCATAAAAATACTTAAATCAACTAATATTGTTATATTGTTTGTTGAAAGGCCAACCACTCTAAGAAGAATAATGATGAAGTTATTAGGGGGAGATCACATACAATAAAAGTCAAACTTAATAAATTAGATATGATTGATAATTAGTATCTTTTTGTGTAAGATTTGGAGAAGGAAATTAAGATCCTTCAATAATAACTTCGATGATGCCAATCACATCTTACCTCTAAGACCGATCAGATATATTGGAGGAATTGAATCTCTTTATTCCGAAGCTATATATTATAATGGAGATTTTATTGAATCGGATTTTGAAAATACTAGCCTAAGTACAACTATGAGTTGGGCATTCAATTGTTTCATTCGAGTGAAAACAAATTTCATGGCATTGATTTTGATTTTCAACATTCATATACAATTATGTGTTTTATTATTATTGGAGCTTTCTCTATCAATAGGATATGTTAATCTTGATATTTCATCCATTGATGTTATTGCTTAAATTAATGGTTAAGTTATTCTCTTTTAGATTTGATGATATCATAAGAATAATTGTAGGTATTGCATCTTGATAGCTTCATTTGCATAATATAAGCTTTCATATAATAAATTAGGCTCACATATATTTGGAATGTCTCGCCAATTAATGCTAAATAGAAATTTCTAGATTGAATTCCTAAGAAAATTGTCATAAAAGAGCGGTTAGTTAACATCCATAATATAGCTAGTTTCATATGAAACTTATCAAAATTAATCTTCAAATAACCCCTCTCTTGTTCAAGAGGGTCCTAAAATGATGAAAAAAGCTTTTGATTATCTCCTGAATAGTAATAAATGGATCATAAAATAGCCCAACTAATTCAATAAAAGTGTTAAAAAAATCATAAGATACATCATATGACCATGTTAAAGATTGCCCTTTATGCCCCCTTCAGTAAAAGAATAAATCTATGTTCAAGTCAGAAAAGAAAGTAAGTTTCTATCTCACAAATTTTTCAGGTAAGAAAAAAATTTCTATCACCATTCCAAGTCGGATCATCCAATTGTGTCAATATCTAAGTTGGATCACCAATCAAGCTCAAGCCAATCCAGCTCTTCAGCATAAATTTCAAAATCCTAAACTCAAAGTCATCCATCTATTCAAATCAATATTAAAATCATAAGCCATCAAAATAAATTTAATTATTCAATCCGAAACACTATCAACATTAATTGAAGTGATTTTCACCAATCTATTTATCACTATTAAGAATATGATGGTCCAATATAAACCTCATGGTAACATAAGTCAAATCTCCACCACCGAATCAATTGATTGGCCAAAATGCCTTGAATTATAAAAAAAAATATTGGAGACAACTTTCAAACCTTTTAGCCATTTTTGGTGCTCAGAAAAGAGATAGCATAGCTTATTATTATTATTTTTATTATTCTTTTTCCTTTTGAGTACAGAGGGTCGACATTAAATCCTTCCACCACACCTAACAATCTTTTTCCACTTGCCTTAGACATGACTATGGGACATGGCACACCAACCAAACCCAGGGGTGGAATGCCTTATTTATATTTCTTTTAACTTTAAATTACATTTGTACACATAAAAATAAATAAATAGATCTATTGGGAATAATATAGTAATCAGGATAAAGAAAAATGCATTAAAATATTCATCTCAACTTTTTTGCTTTGCATTATGTATTTATTCAATTCACCAGCTCTTGGCCTAGAACCAATATAGCTACTACATTTCCAAAATACTTTGATGATATTTATTTTACACTGTAAAACATTTTTGTATTTGAATATGAAATGAATAAGTAGGGTAACTGAAGAGCAGTAAATTCAAATATGAAAAGGAAAAAATATTTAGACTATAATCTAAATTTAGCACAAAGCATATTCTTCAGCAAGCTTTTATAACACAAAAACGCAGCATATTCTGTCAGATCAAAAACTTGCAAAGCATTTTCGCATCATACACCAACCCTTAGCACCCACACCTAAAAGAAAAAAGTTGCAGACAGCAGCGGCAAACCTACAGAACTTGCAGATCAAAATCTCTACAAGGAGCCCTTCGCAGACAGCAGCGGCAAACCTACAGAACTTGCAGATCAAAATTTACAAGGCCGCCATTCTTCTTCACATTGCATAACCAACAGTATGCTAAGACTTCCGAGTTGGAGAAAAAACCAGTACTAATTCAGCAATTTTGAATAAAATCTCTCCTCATTACTAAAATAGAGCTGAAGTGATTTAACTGCGGAAGGAAACTAGGCACACAGGCTAAATAACATTGCAGCATCATTCTCTCAGGGCTATCTTAGTTGCTTAAAGATGTTAATTATGCTTTAGAAAATAATGATTTCTTTTTCTATGATGTTGCACACGAAAAAGAAATCATCGTATTAGACAGATTTTAATTTGAAGGTGTTTTTAGAGTTAATATTCGTTTCTATGTACATATCCAACCAAATAATGGAACTAACAATTTCATCGCTTTACAAAACATGAACTTCAAGCAGCCAATGTTCCCTAAGAGAAATCATAGGAACACAAAGAAACACAAATCATGAGTAGCACTTGTAAGTTCCACAGACAACCACATATAAACAATACGTAAATAAATCTCCAGGTTCTAAACAAAGCATCACATATAAACACCAGTATATAAAGTTTTAAGGATAGAACCTCCTATCCGTTCCAAAAAACACAGATCACTGAAACACATGATAGTGGCAAACATTTCTGGATCTCTATAACCCCCATAAGCATAAATCCTGAAAAATAAAATATTGAGATCAATAAATTTAATCGCTGGTAAGAAAAGAAACAGTTTAAGATTAAAAACTGGAATAGAGCATGGGTATTCTTACACTTATCTCGTTATTTACTGAAATGCATTAGCCAGTTAAGTTGCATTCAGAAGACACCACCTGACATTGGCATGTCCTCAAAGCTCCAAAGGTTCATGAAATTGATTGCATCTTGGGTCATATCAGTGCCAAGGAGGAAATCAAAGGATAGGTCTGAGCCCCCTTCAAGGAAAGGTCCAAACTTCATGTATGGCTCAAAAGTTGACAACTCCTCAGAGAGTTTTATGGCAGCATCCTGATCAGCTGAAACTGCCTCACCATATTTGTTTTTCAGTTTCTTCTTCGGTGCACTTTCTTCCAGGAATCCAGATTCAAGATCTTCAGCAATTGAAGGAGGAATTGACGTGATCTCAGGCATATTAACATCATGTTCCCAGCCAAAGTCTGAGGAATTCAGAGAGTTGCTTTCCTGCTCGGAGATGAAATTTATAACTTCATCGAGAGGAGAGAAAGCTTTCAGAGTTGGCGATGAACTAGCGGGTTCAAGTTTCAGGGAATCCTCCTTCCCAAGTCCCCCAGGGCTAGAAGTTACTTCGTAATATGCATTGTTTGGAAAGCCAAACACTTGATTGAAGTTAAATTCCTTAGCAAGGTTAGGTTTCTGTGTTTTTGGTACACTTAATTTCTCTTGATTCTGAAGAGTTTTGGGGGCTTCATCAGGGAAGTTCACTTTGGCTTTCTTACCACGAATTCTACGAGCTGCAGCATCATAAGCTCTAGCAGCCTCCTCAGGAGTGTCAAATGTTCCCAGCCAGACCCTCTCTCCTTTGCGAGGATCTCTGATCTCGGCTGCCCACTTGCCCCATGGGCGCTGACGGATTCCTCTGAACTGGTTCTTTCTCTTCCTTTTGGCTGACTTCTCAGCAGGTCCATCAAATTGTGGGCGTTTCTGAATGATTGACCTCTCTTTGTGCCCTTGGGAAATGAAAGTTAACTTCACAAAATAATTTTATAAAAAAAAATCGGGTAAAATTATTTTCTGTTTTCAATTAGATTAAATTAAAGATAGAATAGTTTGGCGCATGGACAAATTTATTCATCAAACAAAGAGAAATTATAACAACAATAATTCAAGTGAACTTGCATGATGCCTCATAGGATCTATGATAAAGCAAATATATGATCTCAATTCTTGCTAGTACCTATCATTTGTCTCTTTTATGTTCTCTCAAAGGGAAAAAAAAAAATCTTCAGAACAGATCTAGCTTATGCAGCTCCTCTTCTTTGGATTAAATTTATGTCAGCGGAAGAGAAAATATCAAATTTAAATCCAACTGTTCGTCCTACTCCTCTGAAAGGGAAAAAGAAGTTGATCGCAGATAATCTTAGGAAGAGAGGAAACTTATCTTGGGAAAGAAGGTTAAAATTAACTCCTACAATTAAATTGAAGATTCTATTTTGTAATATCAGAATATTCTCTCTCAAGGGAGAGAAAAAAACAAAGAACAGATACAGGTTTCCGAGTTCCTTCTCACTTTTTTAGATTAATTTTAGCTCAGTGGTAGGGAAAATATAAAATCCTCCATTTCGTCCTCCTCTCATAAAGAAAAAGAAGTTTTAGCTCTCGTAAGGAAAGAAGTTCTCATCCCAGCTAAGCTTGCCAAGAGCGAAAACTTATCTTAGGAAAGAAAAAAAAAAAACTTAAAAAATCAACACCAAATAAATTGAAGCTTGTTATCCTCCTCTTTAGATGCATCTGGCCATCTCTATTTGTATAGGATTAAAAACATATCACCCATTAAAATTCAAATTTATTCTTATTTTGCAAAAACGTTTGGAATTGATGGGCAATCATAATATCACTGGAACAAATCGGATACCATAATAAGAAATAGACTTCCGATCACTAAACAAACAACATATCCTAGGTTTGAATGTACTTCCATCATGAATTTTATTGAATCATAATTAAGTCATGTTAAATCGATTAGAAAAGGCTTATTCACTGTACTTCGTGAAAGATTAATATTTAATTATGAGAAATTCCATACTGACATAATCTTACTCGACAAAAGTGAGATCATTGAAGGAAAAGCATAGAACAAATTACTATTGCAAAAGTGACCTTCAATCACCAGCTATATAAAAAAAGATAAGAAAATCCAGTCCAGCACAACCTTGCGAAACATATCAAGTACTAGGATTAGATCAAATTTCTCATGAATGACGCTTCAAAACCCCAAGAGCAACAATCTGAAAGATCATTGATAATTTACGGATGAAAACATGAATGATTCTTCATCAAAATTCTCTATCGAAGAAATATTAGCAAGCAAAATAAAACCCACGATAGCCTTGTTCTCAAGCTCCTCGTCCAATCAAATCCATGATTAAAAGCTAATTTATACAATTTTAATCCCTTGCAGGATACCCAATAACCGTCCCCTAGAACAATATCAAAAGGGAATCATTGATTAAAACTAATATCAAACACAAAAAAAGGTGATGCCGCTTACCTAGGGATAAATGCGCCGCAATTGGGCGGAATGCAGATGGCTTTACCTCGATCAGTTCAACTTCATCGTCCCCATCGATCACTTCGCTCACCTCATTCTCGTCCTCAAATTCCTGGAAATCGGCCTCGAAATCATCTTCGTACTCCGCCGATCGACTCTTTCGGCCCCCCTTCTTCTTCTTCCCCAGATCCGGCCAGAGATAGTCGGCGGTGACCCTCTGCGGTCTCGCTGTTGCGATATAATCAGAGATAATCGCCCCTCCGCACATCTTGAAGTTAACAATAAAACTTCCCCTTCTCTGGTTTCTAAGAAGAAGACAATTGCAAACTCGACAAATAGCTGTAAGAAGCGACGCCCGAACCGGCAAAAATTTTTATCGCTTCAGTGAAATTAACACTAATCATTTCGAAGGGATCAGTCTATGAGGGATATGATTTCAGGGAGAATATACTCAACCTTTTTAAAATAATATCACGCTCCTAGCTAAGGAGCATTAGCTGAATTGTCATTTTCTCCCTCATGTGAAATCAGTTTATTTTAATGTTGGTATTTGGACCTTAGTTATGTCATAATGAATTAAAAATGAGCTGTAGTGATATTTTATTTAGTTTAATTTATTTTATAAATAGTGAGTAATTAATTAAATGTATGGATAACTCGGTTTGAGCTTGGTTTTAAGGAACTAGTCAAACCAAAATTATTGCTTTTATAAGACAAACTCAAAAGTCAAATTTAATTTCGAGACTGCATAAATTGGCGCTCAAAATACACCTGACATAACCGAAAACAAATAAACAACCTCCGATCGACAGCGACTTCACACACTCAAACGTCAAATTAAGGATATAAATATTACAAAAATCTAACGAATTAATTAAGTGCCGGTATAAAAGTCCGACACGATATCAGTAAGCCGCTACGACGATCAAACGATATGCTCACGAAATTGATCATTATTCAAAATATCAAAACTATCAAACGATGAGATTGCACCAATTCGGACGAGTGCGCCAACGTCAATAATCAGAAGGCCGCAAATCGGCGCTTAAATATACCTGGATGTCATCAAAATATAAAACAACCTCATCGACGAACGACTTCACCGCCGCTCGTAATATCGAAATTGGTCAAGAAATATCGACGACTTGATGATCAATCGATCACGCCATCATCAACGCGTCGCATATCGGCCAAGATACGACGATCAAACGACCGCTCACAAAATCGATCACACCATCGGTTAAACGCCAAATCTATCAAATAAGATCGCTCACACTCGATTCAACGAGTATGCTAAAAATCGATGGCCGAAAGCGACGCATATTAATTGACTGAATTAACCAACTACCTCCGATCGCTAAACTGACATCAGTCGTAACAATAAAATTATCTTACATTGATATATATATATATATATATATATATATATATATATATATATATATATTGATTATGTGTACCGATGCGAAATTCAAATTAAAAATATTTAATAAATTTAAAATTAATTAAAAAATTTCTAAATTACCCCAATGCTCAATCATTTCTACCTATTTTCAATTTTCTTAAAAAAAAATGCCAAAAATATAAAAAATGAAAAAAGGGGAGGTTCCGACTTGTTCTCTCCCACTCTCCTCTCTCCCCGGCATCCCCTCTCTCACGTCGGAAAAAAGAAAACACAAAGTAATTCCTCTCTCCCTCTCAGTTTCCGCCATTCCTCTTGTCGTCCGGCGCACCCGCTGCCGCAAAGTCCTCTGGCCCGGCCAAATCCGGCAAAAGCCGTCCGCTGAATCCTGCTCCGCGACGCCGCACCCGACCCGCGCATCCACTCTGGCCAACTCGCGATCCTCCGTCGCACTCCGCCCGCCGGTCCCGCACGTCCCGCAAAGCCCAACCCGCTCCACCCTGCCGCCGCCCGTGATCCGACCCGCTACGCGTTCCTGCTGCGCGACCCGCACCCGACCCACCGATCCGCGAGTCCCACGTATCGACACGTCGTCGTTCCGTCGCCGGCAGCAATCCGTCCTGCGCACGCGCCGCAGTCACGCGCTTCAATCCCGTAAAACCGCAATCAGCCTCCGGCCATCCCACCAAAAATCGCATCGTCCGGCGCGATCCCGCGCACCGTCCGCTGAATCCCGCAAAACCGCTCCGCCGTTTCTCCTGTTCCACCGAACCGTGCTATTTCTCCAAACCCCCAAAACAATGGCCATTTCCTCCATCCAGCTTGTTGTCCAGCACGCGCGTCCCACCAGCCCACAACCTCCTCGCTTTAGTATTCATATTTTCACTTCGCCATAAATCGAGGAAGAATATCATGCTGAATTTATTGATTTTCTAGATCGCACATCTCACTTTAGCCCCATAAATTAAGAACATTATCAAAGACGAATTTTGATTTCCGCTCGCGACTCCTCAGAACCTTCCACTTTTCGCTGCCAGAACCAAGAACATCGCCAAGAGGTGAATTCTTCGATTTTTGTCGATTCTCAACTTTTCCTCGTCTCCTTTGCTTCGCAACGGGAAGAATATCGTCAAGAGGCGAATTCTTTTTCGATTCCGTGCACGCGCTTTAGCCTTTCCTCAGCGTTGCCAGAATCGAGGAAGAACATCGCCAAGAAATTCTTCGATTTTCGTGCCGTGACTCCTTACCTTTACATTCCCAATCACATACTCAACCTTGTTCTGCAAGCATTGATCGCTCGAAAAAATGCTATAACATGTATGATCTATGATATATATATATATATATATATATATATATATATATATATGTTTGTGTCTCTTTATTCAAGATCTCGTCAGGCTCAAGAGCGACGAGAGAAAAAAAATAGTCAGACAAGACATACATGCTTAAGAGTGCGCAGAAAATAACACTGTTAGATGCTCCCTGACGAAATATGTCAAATTTTGTCCAATTTCTATAAAAAAAGGGTGAATATATATTGATTATATGTCTTCTTCAGTCTCAAGACCTCGGCTCGAGGGCGCGACGAGATGAAAACCCGCTACAGATCGAAGACACCACTGCCAGCCCAGACCGAAGCAAAATACCCGATTCAACCCCTTACAGTGGATGACGCCGGAGGTCCAAAATTGCGCCAAATCTTTTGACTTAGAAAAAAGGGGAGAGTGAAATGAATTGACTTAAGAACGCTAAGTAGGAAAACCTATAGCTAATTTTAAACTAAAAGTGTCAAACAAGAAAATGGGGGGGAGCCTTTAAAGAAAATTTTTAAAAAAATTGAACACTCATTTAAAATGCAAGTAAAATTGAGAGAGGCTAATATTAAACTCACAAACTTTAATTGTAATTCTCTATGACTTAAATTGAAGTGATAAAATGAGTTTTCTTTTATTGCAAATTTCTCAAAATTAAATAAGTTTTAATTGAAATTTGGGGAGACTAATACCAAACTCATAATAAACTTACAATAAAATTAAAGTCCAGGGATGAATCCAAATTGGGATTAATAACTCTTATATGAATATGGAGGTGATTACTATGCTAGCTAATAAGCATGAGTAAGGCTAAAACGATAAACATAAATCAAAGATAACTTATCAAAAGTGATGTAAATCAATATAATCGTGAGAATTACAAAACTCAACAAGTAAACAAAGATAATATTTTAAACTACAATCTAAATCAAAATGCCTTCTTTCGCACCCGATCCAACTCTTCAGACAAGCAAAACGTAGCGATACTAAATCAAAATTTATAAAAATCACAGGGCTTCCTTCGATCAAAAATCAAGAAATTTCATTCTAATTATAATTTTAAAAATCAATGATTTCATTAATTAGATAAAATTAGCTAAGCCATAAACACGTGCATGTGCTCGGACATAGAGATTTCAAGTGCAAATTTTAATTTGAAAAGGCCAAGAAAGTGTTGAATTAAATGAAAATCAAATCAATCTCATAATTCAAATAAACACTACATAAATTCTTAAATACACCATAAGACTACGCCGAATGCTTAAATTCAAGTGTCAGGATGTTATGCTTTCCGCTTTAGTCTTAGACTCCCGGTTAACAAAACTTAAAAACATATAATAAGAGTTTCAAATCAGAGAAATATCTTAAAAATTGATTCTATCAGGTGATAGTAGATCTAATCCTCTGTTAGCAGCTAAACGGAGTTGACAGGATCTAATACTCTTAACATACTCAAATTAATTAATTTTTTAAATCAAATTAAGCAATCTGAAACTGCTTAAATAAAATTCTATCATTAAAATTTAAATCAAACACATCCATCCATCCACCTTTGTGATGACAAATTAAGAAAACTCTAGCCATAAAAGCCAATGTCAAATCAAATATTCGCTATGTTCACTCTCAATCAATCTCACGAATATCGTCTTATGACATGCGCTTAGTCAATAGCCCAGTGATGAAGTAATTACGATCGATGACGGTGGTTTGGCCAATCCCTCATTATATTATGATCACGATCGTAGTGATGCTAAATGGCTCGCCTTGAGTGTGAATTATAGTATACTTGATAGGCAAACAACCCTCTCATCGTAGACTTAAGATATCTCCTTAAACAAACACCACCCCAGTCTACAAGGATTTCTGTAAATGTGTCTATAAGGATCCTTCCGTCATCAACTACCTCCTAACTAAGTAAACTGGGACATGCCCAATGATGAACCATGGGATGATCTACACATCATCATTTCCCCAAACATCGGCTTAAGTTTAATGATGAATTTCATCTAAATTCTAAAACTCTATACTATACGCCACTACATTTAAATGATCTAATGACTAGCCTTAATCGAAAGTTCTCTCTCACTTATTGAGAGGGGTAATTAACTATAGGGACTTGCACCTATGGGAAAGCTGGAACCAGATCTAAAGTCCTCACAAAATGAGGGCGAAATCTCTGAGTAGTGTCTTATCTGCTATTCCATCTGCCTTTTGAAAATTACACTGACACTTTCAAATCATTACTCTATTCAATTCAATATCAAATTCAAATTGTCGATGTAATTGGAGCCCACATTTGCACTGGGACAAGATTCTCTTTCCATCTTTGCTACTATATACGTATATAGTAATAAAATTTTTGAAAATTCAAAACAAAAATGATGATTTAAGTGTGTAATATATTCAATATGAGACTTTATGTAGAATGAATCATTCCATAGAGTATATCTTTATTACACTATTATTTATTCTGTAGTACCTCTGCATCTTAAAAGTATGGGGTAAAAATAATAATTGCTAATTATTAATCCCCATCTATCACTTTTGCAGAATGGATCTACAAAGCACTTCTTTCATCGTTCAGCTAGGTCGTGCAAACATCTGCCTAGCCAACGTCGTCATTAACACATGAGATGTCGGGGCTACCATTCAATTTGGTAGAAATTTCCGCTATCGAAATGCAACTCCTAAAGTACCACCCATGGTACATTCGTCCGAGGCCACGCCGGAAGGCCTCAAGTGCTCCTACGGGCATGTGCAACCAACCAATAACCAACCCAAGGAGTTCTCCAGAACTTCCAAAAGGCTCAATCAAGGCCTCGTGACAAAAAAAGAATCACAAGGAAAACTTTGTCTTTAATTCCTCGGTATACTGCCGGAACCTTTGTACTTGAAAGCATCATGAAGCTTCCTCATCGAAGCAAATTAACCAAGACGAGAAGAAGGAGAAAGCCGAGGGCTCAACATATGCCCTTTGAACCCACCTAGTAACAAGTAATACTACATGTAGTATTCCTACCCACAATAACTTTGACAATCTAAAGTGGGTAAAGAGGAATAGCTCTACCGTAAAATAAAGTTTTTCCGAAGAACCAACCACGTCAAGCTCCACCACCACAGAGGAGACAACCTGAAGCACTGTTTGCCAGGATATATAAAGTTCTCAAAGTAGCTAAGAACAAAGGTCTAATGAAAAGAAGATTTCAAAGGCCTGTGGTGATGAAAAATACTGAAGCTCCACCAAGAAAGTTGACATCTCTTCTGGTAACTGGCCAGCGAGCCCACTATGCTTCGCATGGTGAGCATCAGAGTGTGACACTTAGACCTCGTGTCCAAGAATCCGCTACCGAAAGGTCCCGATGAAAGGATAAGCAAATATGGAGGCCAAGGTCCCGTAATGAAACTTTGAATAATAGAAGAGGTGTGACATCTAATACATATACTCAGAAATCTACCTCAAAATCAACCCATTAGAATTCGATACATAAAAGAAAGGATATCATTGATGAAAGATATGATGGTCGACACCCTAGAGAATCCTCTAGGGGATCCCATCGTCGATCAGTTTCACCCCTACAAGAGAAGGTTGATGTTAATCGTGGTCCTTTAATAGAAGAAGTGGTTATTCCGCACATTGAACCAGAGATCCGCTGGAAGCATCAATTGAAAGTTCATTTGCAGGAATAAAATAATGAAGAGGATTCTATGGAAATAAAAGTCATATATATGGTCAGAGATATAGATGAACTCTCCGCTCAGCATCATCAGCAGCAACATAAATCTATGGAATCTAAACTTGAATTTGACGCTTATGAAGAAGAGTCTTCACAGAAATAAATAGAGGATGGATCTTCGTTCTTTGCTGAAGAAGAAGAAGAAGAAGAAGACTAGAATGACAAAGATATCATGGGTGTCGAAGCTGTCTATATGGTTGAACTAGAAAATGATCAGCATGATGCACACTTTTATAATCAACATCGTCAAACCCTATCAATATTCTCTACAAATGCACAAGGAGAAGGTCAAGTTCTTCCAAAATGAACAAGGAGCGTAACAACAAGAAATAGAAGAAGAGGAAGAGCCTGTACTGATTGATGCAATGGCACTAGCTAGAGAGAAAATAGAAATATAGCGTCAAATGGAGGTCAAAGATAAGGAGATGGCATAGCTTGGACCAAAATGAATGATATGATGGTACAAATGAACATCATGATGGAGATGTTGCAAAAGAATATCACATCAAGTGCAGCACTTATTTTGTCTACTAATCAACAGGTAGCTAATAATACAACTTTTATATCATTAAATTACTATGATACCTCAAGCTCTACAAGACATGCTATGCGAAGTGAGGAATGAAGTTAACCCACTACCTCCAACCGATAATTCAAAATCTAGCACACCGGAACCGAATAACCGCTAGAAACAATAATCAATGAAAAGACAATAAAGGCCATAGCCTCGAAAGCAAGATGAAAAGCTGGTGAGTAAGGGTCGCCCTTACCCAGCTGAATATGATCAAGTGTCGTACCCAAAAGGTTACTCAGTGCTGAAATTTAATACTTTCAGCGGGCTTGGTAATCCAAAGTAACATTTGGCCTAATTTAAGGCTACTTGTGGTAACACAGGAGGGAATGATGCATTGCTTTTCTATCAATTCATTAGTAGCCTGACCTTAGCTGCTTTCGAGTGGTATGCAAAATTGTCAAATGATTTAGTTAAAAATTTTGCTAAATTAGAGAATATATTCATGAAGAGGTTCGCCAGTACAACCAAGAAAATCACAATCGCTAACCTTTCCTTGCTGAAAAGGAGGAAAGATGAGTCAGTGACAAAATTCATAAGTCATTCGCGCAACCTAAGTATAAAGTGTGAGCAACAATTGGAAGAGGAACATGTGATCCAATTGCTAATGGGAAATATGGATGATAAAATAGCACCATTTCTATGCATGACGTCAATTACAACATTCCAGGAATTATTTGATAGGGTGGATAAATTTAAAAAGTTGAATCGCCCTAAGTCTGAAGTCTATGTAGATAAAACAATGAGAAATAAACCTTCAAACTCAAGAAGAAATAAAATTCATGCCACTTCCTATAGCTCAAATGGAGAAAAGCGGGTGATATACAACATGGATAAAGGAAAACAGCCGGTGTACAATGATGATAAGGGTAAAAAGCATGTTATTCTAATCTACAGCCAAAATTGGTATTAGGAGATAATGATAAACCTTAGACTTTTTCATGTGGTGGTGAGCATCCAAAATAAGCAACAAGAGATGATGAGCAAATGTGACCATCTCTTAAGAAAAAGATAAACAAAGAATAGTCTTTTAGAAGGGACAAGCTAAAATTATTTCTAAGCGTACCTATAATTACCAAAATTAAAAGGCCTCAAGAAGTCAACATCAAGTCAATCCAAATTACTATCCCTATCATCGGATGATCTCACCCTATTGAAGATTGTTATGTCTTCAAAGATTGGCTAGAAAGGAAGTATCGAGAGGTGAATTTACACCCTATGGTTCTAATCAACCTAAAAGAGAGTCTACAAAGATGATTACGCCCTTTCAGATCCAAAGAGACAAATAGAAGGAGAAATTAGTGATCAAGAATGACAAACAATAGTCTCTAAAAGAGTGAAAATGTCGAAAGCTAAAAGACGTCCCTAGTGTTAAGTGAAAATCACCACTTGAACCTATATTGGACTTAAGAGAGATGTATAAACCAAGTATTTGGGCTTCTCAGCGGTATTCTGATAAGGCTACTTCATCACAGCATGAGAAGCAGTCTACTAAATGTAAGACTCATAAATCAAAGAAGCTGGCCAAGAAAAGAAAGATCAAGAAGAGAACTATAACTCAAAAGATCATTAATAACCTAAAGGAGTATCACCAGCAGGCAAGATAGCCATTTAGGCTTGCAGATTTCATGCCTAAACTTCGCATTGAAAAATCAAGTGAAGAAGATAATGGTGAATCTTATCTAGTAGAGACATGCCGAATCATCTGTGTGATGTCAGATGTTCTTCAGCATCGGTTACTTTGAGATGATAAAGGTAGTCAGACAAACTCGACCAATTCATCAAAATTTTTATCAGGAAAGTAAGAAAATCCTGAGGAGCTAACGTCTGAATTTTGTTTAACGACTTAACAAGATAATAACAGTTCAGATAAAGATCTGTGTTTTCTTGATGGAGAAAAGTCAGACTCATCGATATTATCATGTATGAAACGTATGAAGTTAAAAAATGAGTCTAGCCCTTTTAGCCAATCTTCCAGAATAAGAAGAAAATTTGAAACAACTACCTCTTCAGAAGAATCTGAGTAAGATAAGGTGATTCAAGTTTAATTGAGAAGTGGTAAAGTCTTACCACCTTTATCAAAGAAGGAAAATATAAATAAGATAATGACAAGCAAATTGAAATCAATGAGGATATTATTCTTAGAAATCCTAAGATAAAGTCTAAATCAAGCAAGAAGATATATTATAATATTCTATCATATCTAAGAAAGATCCCTGCACAACTGAGTGTGTACGAGACTCATTTGATGTTAAAAGACCTCTGATAAACTTTGATACAGGCTCTCAAAGATCCAGAGAGTTATGAAGCTTACTTTGCTGAAAAATGCATGACTGAAGCATTGCAAACTCAAGATCTCCTAGTAATAATATTTTCTGAAGAAGATCTTATGTTGGGAATGACAGATCACAATCATCCACTTTATGTTACTATAGAGAGTGATGACATCTTGATCAGCTGAATATTAATTGATCCAAGATATTCTATCAACCTTATGAGTCTAAAGGTATTGAGGGGATTATCACTCAAGATCCAACATCTTGGGAGAGATAAGTTGATGGTTCATGGTTTCAATGAAAAGGGGCAGAAAACTCTGATTTCTTTTATTCTCCCACTCAAGTTCAAGGATTTATATACATAAGCCAAGTTTCATGTAATCGATACCGATACATCATTTAGAGCTCTCTTGGGCCGACCGTGGCTACATGAGTATGGCATGGTCCCATCAACTATGCATCAATGTATGAAGTATCTGAAAGATGGAGAAGAAAATTCTGTAACCACAACCATTCTCACAATGAAGTAAAGATCTATAAAGATGCAAAATATTTCATCCTCAAAGAGCTTAAGCTAATAGAGCCTCTTGAAGGGGTAGCATCCACTTCAGGAACTAAAAGCAATTTCACAAAGTGGAAGAGCAGAAGCAAAGTGGAAGAAGGAAGGCAATGCTGACTCTCCCTAAAGCACTTGATTCTACACCTAAGTCAGAAAAATTAGTTCCTCATTTGAGAAGTGACATAGAAGAAGGAGAAGATATTCCTATCAAACCCAATGAAACTTATAAGCTCTCAAGAAAAGTAGAGTATGAAATACGTGATTCTAATTCAGACTATGATTTTGAATCTACTTATATAAATAGAGTTCAGATGACAGCATCAAGGAGGATAGCTCACTTGGTAGAGTCAGATAACTCACTCAAAATTATACCCATTCCTCAACAGTGCTTCAAAGAAATCACTTCACTGGAGGTTCATAATATTGAAGAATGGATAACATTCTATGTGCCATCGTTGAGTGAGAATGGTGGAACATGAACTATATTTTACAAATCTGAAGAGTCTCATCAACAAAATGTCAACTAAAGTTCGATGAGATAGTCAACAAGAATACCAATATACTATTCACAAAAATTGTGAAGAATGATGCATAAGCTTGGAATTCATATTGAAACTACTAAACATAGGACTCAAGTCTTTAACAAGATGTGGAGCCAAAGAAGTCCTCAAGAATCACAAAGAAGTGATAAGTTTATCACTAAAGGTCTGGGGTTCATCTGCACATCTCATCAAAATAGAGCCTGTTATAATATAAGTAGATCGAGACTCATAATGAAGAAGATGATTCCCATGAAATTCTTTTTTAAAATGATGAAGAAGTAGAAGCCAAGCCCGCACCTGAAGAACTTGAAGATGGTGGACAAATAGCTACTATGGATGAACTTAAAGAAGTCAACCTAGAGTGAAGATGATCCTTCAACTTTCGCCTCACGACAAGAAAGTTGAAGAGCTAAAAATGCTACTTTGTGAATTCAGGCATTGCTTTACCTGGACATATTCTAAAATGCTAAGCTTATTCCCTGATATAGTAGTTCATAAACTAGCTATTAAACCAGATGCAATGCTTGTTAAGCAAGCTCCTAGGTGAATGAGATTGGAGATTGAATGATAGGTAATTATAGAAACTAAAAAAGCTAATCAAGCGGTGCTTCTTCCGGAGAGAAGTATGCATTGATAGCAAATATTGTCTCGTTAGAAGAAGAATGGTTAAATCTCGCAACTTCCGACATGCTAAAAAAGATGATTTTTTGCTTCCAATATCAGAATTATTGGTAGACAACACTTCCAACTATGACATGTTCTCATTCATGAACGGATCATCAGGATACAACCAAATTAAAATGAAACCTGGAGATGAAAAACATACATCATTCAGAACTCTTACTGGCATATATTGCTACACGGTCATGCCCTTTGGCCTGAAAAATGCTGGAGCTACATACCAAAGAGCTATAACGCATATTTTTGATGAGTTGATTCATCAAAATGTGGAATGTTTTGTCGACGATCTGGTGGTGAAGAGCTTAAACTGTGAAAACCACTTCAAAGACTTAAGAATCGTACTAGAGAGAATCAGAAAATATGATCTCAAGATGAATCCTTTAAAATGTGCATTCGGGGTATCCTCCAAAAAATTTTTGGGGTACATTGTACGTCATAGAGGTATTGAAATTAATCCTGCTAAAATCAAGGCAATTGTGGAGATGCCTCCACCAAAGAGTTTGCGTCAGCCCTGTTCTTTATAAGGATAGCTCACATTCATCTGTTGATTCATATCAAATCTATCGAGATGTTGTCAACCATTTGCAAGGTTAATGAAGAAGGATGCTCCGTTCAAGTAGGACAATGAGTGCCAAGAAGCCTTCAATAGCATTAAAAACTACTTGTTAAATCCACCAATCCTAGCAGCGCCTATTCCTGGGAACCCCCTCATTCTATACATAACTGTATTAGAAGAGTCTCTCGGGGCATTGTTGGCACAACACAATGAAGAAAGCAAAGAGAATGCTCTTTATTATATTAGTCAGAGGCTGATTGGAGCAGAAATGAGATACTCTCCGATAGAGAAGCACTATTTGGCATGATCAAAAGCTCACTTATATGTTATCTCACAAGATTACCCTCATCTCGAGGATCGATCCGCTTAAGTACTTGATGACAAGACCAGAATTGACAGGTCGCTTGGTAAGATGGGCAGTATTACTTTTGCAATTTGACATCACATACGTTCCGCAGAAAGCAATGAAGGGACAAGTCTTAGCAGATTTTTTAGCTGCACATCCCATTCCGATAGACTCTCCTCTTAATAATGATTTGCCAGATGAGCAAATTATGTTCATTCATGAAAGAGAAAAATCACAAATTTGAGAAATGCACTTTGATGGAGCCTCATCGATCAAACAAGTCCAACATCTAAATTTTTCAAGAGCAAGAGCAGGAATCATCATCATCTTCATAACACCAGAAGGAGGGATAATGAGATGATCATATGGATTGACCGAGCCAAGAACTAATAATGAAGTTGAATATGAAGCATTAATGGCGGGCCTTGAAGATGTTATTTTCATAGGAATTCAGAACTTGTATATTTTTGGCGATTTTTAGCTTATTATAAATCAAGTACTTGGCATCTATAGAATTAACAAGCTTGAGTTAGCTTTCTATCACAAGAGAGTTCTTTAGCATATGAAGCAAATATCAAATATCATACTAACTCGAGTCTCTCGATCCGAGAATAACAAAGCCGACTGCTTAGCAAAATTAGCTAAGAAAATGACAAGTATGAATGATGATTATGTCATGATCGACATATTTACTCAACGAGTTCTAGAGCCAGTAAAATATCAATCCCCGTAGGTAGAGGGGTTACCAAATCTGACCCAGCAGGATGCGACTCAGGTTGATCCTCATACTCCCCAAAATCAATAAGAAGTTGTATCAAGAAGAGCTAAGAATGACATTTCCTCAGAAAAGTAGTGTGAAGCCTTTGTTGTAGAAGAATCACGTGATTGGAGGCAAGCCTTCATCGATTACTTTAAAGAAGGCAAATCACCAAGTAATAAATTACTGACAGCTCAAATAAAAAAGAGAATGCTACGCTATGCTTTCGTCAATAATACTTTATATCACAGATCATTCGAACAAATGTGGCTACGATGCCTAGATGTAGATGAAGCTAGCAAAGTAATGGTTGAAGTTCATGAAGGACTTTGTGGCGCACATCAGTCAGGTCCCAAGATGGTAGTAAAGATCAAAAGAATGGGTTATTATTGGACATCTATGGTGAGAGACTATGTTAATCATGCTAAGAAGTGTCATGAGTGTCAAATACATGGGAATCTCATCCATCAACCTTCAAATTCATTACACCCAAAAATAGCATCCGCCATTCAATGTTGGCACATATAATACCGATCCACCATCACATCGCTTCATCCTAAAGGATCGACTATTTATCTTTGCTAAAAGCTACCCCATTTAAAGAAGTTACTGTAGTTCGAGTGATCAACTTCTTCACACATAATGTGGTCTATAGATTTGGAGTGTTATGTCAAATAATTTTTGATAATGTCATAGCTTCAAAAGTGCAAAGATTTATTCATCAATCGACATAAAATTGATTGGCGATACTTTTCAATATATAATCCAAGAGCAAATGGTTTGGCAGAGGCATTCAACAAGATATTAGTCAAACTGCTCAAGAAGATTCTCACTAAAAATAAGAGAGAATGACATACCAAGTTAGTAGAGGCTCTATGGGCGTATCGAACTACCTACAAGATGCCGACTAAAGTCACTCTCTATTCATTAGTATTTGGAACTGAAGTAGTTCTTCCGCTTGAAGTTGAGTTGCCTTCACTTCGAGTAGCCATCCAATACAGTCTAACTGAAGATAAAAATACCTATCTGAGAATAGAGGAACTCGACGTGCTTGATGAAGTTAGATTACAAGCTCATCAAAATCTGGAAGTTTATCGAGCAACAATGTTTAGGGCTTTTGACCATACAGTGTGGCCTCGAACATTCGAGAAAGAAGGATTGGTCCTGGTGCTAAGAAGACCAATTATCCCTAATCAAAAATTTGGTGGCAAATTCGAGCCTAACTGGGAAGGGCCCTTTTGTCATTGAAAAAGTATACCAAGGAGGGGCATACCAACTCATCGACCAAAAGGGTGAAAGACCAATGCCACCAATTAATGGTCGATACTTGAAAAAGTATTATACTTGATGATCACATTCTCGATGTACAATAGAAATCTCCCTGCAAGATAGGGGGCATTTTTTTAGTATATCTATTTAGGTTAACATCGTGTTTCATGTCGAGATCTCTAAATAAACATACTCCATATGAAGAACTTTTTTGTGAAAATCCCCCTATTACACAGGGGGCATGTTTAGATTTTTATATACAGATGAAATCAATATTGTATGTTAAAATCTCCTTTAGAGTACATCAATTCAAATATAGATGTTTTTGTATATTTTCATCTTGAAAATTCTCTTAAATATACTTTAGAATTCTCCCTGCAAGACAAGGGATATTTTTTTTAGTTTATATTAAGTCTATTTGAGTCAACATCATGCCATAAGATGAGATCCTCAAATATATTCTGATTCAAGTTGACATCGAGCATTACGCTGAAATCCCTAAATATATCTATAATTATCATTATTAAGTTGCATGTTCTTGCAGAAATAAAAAGAATATATTTTTGTGCATGAAAGGACAACCTTAAATGTCAAGAAATTTATCTCTCAGATTTGCCAAATTCTGGAGATCAAGTCAGATGAACTCTCGATTTTGGAAGCTTCAATCAATTAAGTTGGAGAAACATCAACCTTTACATCCTTAAGTCTAGGACACGAATATGTTCTAAAGGTCAGACTCAACAAGCCCACAAATGGTCGAGTTGTTGACACTCTCCTCACTCAACAAGACGTAAGAAAAGGCCGCAGTGAAAGAGCCCCCGTTTGTCAATCTGATGACAGAACCACCAACCCACTACACCTTAAGTTAAAGACTCGAGTAGGTTCTAAAGGTCGAACTCAATAAGCCCAAATATGGTCGAGTTGTTGACACTCTCCTCACTCACAAGCCGCAAAAGGGTCAGAAGTGAAAGTGCCCCGCTTGCCGCCCAATGATGATAGCTGTTCAATCTCAAACCAAATCCAGCTTAGTGATTACAAGCAACCAGGATTCAAGATATCTCTCTACTTGATCGATAGATCAAGGCAAGTTGAGGAAACACTCAATTTAGGGCTGCCTCAAATCAATCTTCATATTACCTGTAAGGTGATATTTCAATATATTCTCAAATGATCTGATCAAGCTCAAAGCACATATCAAAGCTTATCTCCTCATCAAGTCTGTCAAAGCAGAAATCAGAGGACCAATAATTTTGTGGTTATTCAATTTGTTAAAGCACACGTTGCTAGACTAATAACTTAACATTGACCCTATTTAAGCCGGAAGGCTGGGTTATCTGTATGTATCCTTCAATGAATCCGTCAAAACAGCAAGCGCAGGATTCATGGAATGCATACACTTCCTGACAAGTCAATAGGGACAAATCGGGTCAAAGCTTCCTCAAGTCCGTCAAGCTCAAAACTAGGATAAAAGGAATTTCAAATCTGACCAAGCACAGATAAGTCAATTCCCTAGTGGAATCATTCATCAAAATAAGCAGACCAATTCCTCCATCAAACCCAACCAAGCACGAAGCTAAGGTTAAAGGAAACTCAAATCTATAAGGGCATAAAAAAAAGAGATCTTTAGCAAAGCCATTGAAGTAGATAGTAGATGGTATAAGAACTCTTATCAATCTGATAAATCAATTATGACAAATTGGTCAAGCCCGTCATTTAGCATGTCCTGAATAAGGCATCATACTAATGACAAATCCTGTCAAAGCTCTATAAGCTATTGCAATCGAAGCTAAAATGATCCAAGCTCTGTGGAAAGCCCAAAGGGTTAACCAGTTTTCAACAAATGTGACTCGCTCCATGCACGAATCATATTTATTGGGGGCATTTATTGACCTCCACATATGTGTCATAAATCAAGACAAGCCCATAAGTAAAATTCGACGGACTTTGGAAGTGACAATACGCAAATTGAGGCTCAAAATGCACTGGACGTCACTGAAAATGGTTGAAAAAATTTCTGATTGATGAACGAACATCGCCGCCGCATTCAGAACATCGAAATTGGTCAGGATATAAATATTGCAAAATCTAACGAGCAATTGATTAAGCGCTCAAGCTATCAAAGTGCCGACCTGCATATCAAAGTTCGGAAGCTGCAACGATGACCAAATGACCTTTGTTCATAAAATTGATCACGTCGTTAGCTTCAAAACATTAAAAACTATCAAATGAGACTGTCCGTGCTCAATTTAGATGATTCTATGCCAATGTCGAATAATCAGCAGTTACAAAGTGCAAATCGAGGCTGAAATGCACTAGACGTCACTAAAAATGATTAAAACAACCTCCGATCGATGAACGGACTTCATTGTCACGTTCAGAACATCAAAATTGGTCAGAAAATAAATATTGCATGACTTGATGATCAATCTATCAAGCACTTGAGTCATCTTCCGGTGCACCCGTTGTAATCCTATCACCGTTGCAAAGTATTCTCGAAAGCAGCAAAACCCATTTCGAATCTACTGTAACACTACCCGCATTTACTCCAAAACTCGCCCCACTCAGAGACTTCATTTCGTCCGCTCCCATTGACTCATGTATTGCCGCCGATGACACTGACTCCTGATTCGGTGATGACCTGCACTACCTTGATCCCATCTATATCAATTGCTATTGTTCCATCACCCATAAGATCTCCCACGATATGCCGCTGCTTTAATCTCAGAAACTGTAATCGTGATTCCCATCCCATTGAAAATTCACTGCCCAGATCCGCGCCATCCATCAATCCTCAAAATCGCTTCACATTTTCTTGTTCCACCAAACTGCGCCATTTCTCCAAACCCACAAAATAATGACCCATTTCCTCCATCCACAGACGATCCCACCATTTCATATCCGTATCCTCCTCGCAAGCATTCCTATTTCGCCACAGAACTGAAGAATATCATCAAGAGGTGAACTCTTCTTTCAATTTTCGGCGTCGCACCCCTAGCTTTAGCCATCCCTTTTTCGCTACACCGCAAATTGGGGGAAGAACATCGTCAAGAGGTGAATTCTTCTTTCGATTTCCGGCGTCACACTCTTCGTAACCCTTCCACTTTTTGCTTCGTCGGGAGAAGAACATCGTTAAGAGGTGAATTCTTCTTTCAATTTCTAGCCTCGCATTCCTCACCTTTTTCCCATCCTGTTTTCGCTTCACCACAATCAGGGGAAGAACATCATCAAGAGGCGAATTCTTCTTTCGATTCTGTGATCGCACCCTAAAGCCTTCCTTTGCTTAACAGAATTGAAGAACATTGTCAAGAGGTAAATTCTTCTTTCAATTTTTGGTGTCACACTCTTTACCTTACATTCCCAATCGCATACCCAACCTTGTTCCCTTGTCGAGCATTATAGTGCGCTGAAAATGCATCAGAACAGGTGTGATCTGTGAATGGATATATATATATATATATATATATATTGTGCTCATGAGGGTGCAACGAGATGAAAAATAGGCTGTAGTGTCACAAGACACCGCTCACTATGCTCAAGAGGGCATACCGAGTAATCCAACATTTGTTAGATGTTACTCCCTTAGACGAAATGCCACCAAAATTTTGTCTAATTTCTAGACTTAGAAAAAAAAAGGGGGGATGAATATATATATATATTGCATTGTATATCTTCTTTCAGGTTTGAAGACCTCGTTGTGCTCAAGAGGGCACGATGAGATGAAAAACCAGCTGCGATGTTGAAAGACACCACTCGCTATGCTCAAGAGGCCAAAATACCAACACTACATGGGCATGATGCCGAGAGGCTGCCAAAATTACATCAAATCTTTTGACTTAAAAAAAAAAGAAGAGAGTAAAATGAATTGACTTAAGAACGCTAAGTAGGAAAACCTGTAGCTAATTTTAAACTAAAAGCATCAAACAAAAAAATAGGGGGGGAGCCTTTAAAGAAAATTTTAAAAAAAATGGAACACTCATTTAAAATGTAAGTAAAATTGGGGGAGGCTATTATTAAACTCACAAACTTTAATTGTAATTCTCTATGGCTTAAATTGAAGCGGAAAGTGAGTTCTCTTTTCTTGCAAATTTTTCAAAATTAAACAAGCTTTAATTAAAATTTGGGGAGACTAATACCAAACTCATAATAAACTTGCAATAAACTTGAAGTCTAGGGATGGATCCAAATTGAGTTTAATAACTCTTATATGAATATGGAGGTGATTACTATGCTAGCTAATAAGCATGAGTAGGGCTAAAGCAATAAATACTGAAATTGGCATAACTTATCAAAAGTGATGTAAATTGAATATAATCAAGCTCAAAGAATTACAAAAACTTAACAAGTAAACTAGGTGCAAGTAATGTTTAAAACTAAAATCTAAATCAAAATGCCTTCTTCGCTACCGGATCTGCAACTCTTCATATAAGCAGACAGAAGACGATACTAAATCAAAATCTATAAAAATCATAGGACTTCCTTCGATCAAAAATTAAGAAATTTCGTTCTAATTATAATTTCAAAATCAATGATTTCATTAATTAGATGAAATTAGCTAAGCCATAAACATCTGCATGTGCTTGGTCATAGAGATTTCAAGTACAAATTTTAATATCTGAAAAGGCTGCACAAGCTAAGTTAAAATTAAATAAAAATCTAAAATCAATCTCATAATTCAGAAATAAACACTACATAAATTCTTAAATACACCCGCATGGGCCCCGAAACTATGTTGAATGCTTAAATTTAAGTGTTTGAGGATGCCGCGCAGGTTGCTTCCTGATTTAGTCTTAAGACTGGGTCCGGGTTAACATAACCTTAAAAACCTATAATAAGAGTTTTGGATCGTGAAATATAGAAATTGATTCTGGTGACGGTATATCTAATCCTCTGCGACTAAGCGAGTTGACAGGATCTAAAACTCTTAAACATACTCAAATTAATCAAATTTTTAAGTGGCAATCTCAAACTACTTAAATGAAATTCTATCATTAAATACTTAAATCAAACACAATCTATCTACCTTCCGCAACTATTTGTCCGGGGTGACAAATTAAGAAAACTCTAGCTTACAAAGGAGCCAATGTCAAATTAAGTATTTTGCTATGTTCACTCTCAATCAAGCTCACGCCAGTAAGAATGTGGCTCATGTCCTCTGACTGCATGGCTTGGCCAATATGCTCCACAGATGAAGCAGTTACGATCAGAGTTCTATGATCGAGTGGTTTGGCTAGTCCAGCTCTATTATATTACGATCACGATCGTAGCCCGTATGCTCCCCAATGGCTCTGCCCTTTGAGTTGTGAATCATAGGGTATACTTGGTAGGGCAAACAACCCTCTGTCAACTAAGGTAGACTTAAGCATGTCTCCTTAGACAAACATCACCCCAAGTCTATAAAGATTTCTTGAATGACGTAACCTATGTGTTGCTGATAAGGATCCTTCTATTAGGTTGGGTCGACTACCTCCTCTAACTAAGTAGACTAGGGACCGCGACTACCCAGGGATGACGGAACCATGGGATCTAGATCGGACACGTCATCATTCCCCCAAACATCCAGTTTAAGCTGAAATGATGAATTTCATAATCTAAATTCTAAAACTCCATATGGTGCTACTATACGCTACGCATTTAGTGATCTAATGACCAGCCTTAATCGAAAGTTCTCTCTCACTTATTGAGAGGGGTAATTAATTATAGGGGCTTGCACTTATAGGAAACCTGGAACCATATCTAAAGTCCTCGCAAAATGAGGGTCAAATTTGTGGGTAGTGTCTTATCTACTATTTCATCTATCTTCTGAAAATTACACCGACACTTTCAAATCATTACTCTTTTCAATTCAATATCAAATTCAAATTATCGAGAGGTCAATGACGAGTTTTCAGAGCCCACAAATCAAAACTATGACTTATCGAAATTTGTGTGGCGAGATATGAACTCTGTTGCATTTTAAAAAGGAAATCATTATCACCCTAGATAATTTTCAAAATACTCGAAGAGAATAAGAAAGTGTGTATCTTATCCTAGTGGTTGAGTGCTTTAGTTTTAATCAAGAGATCTTGAGTTTAAATTCTTGTACAATGTGATGTGTGTAAATTTACGATTAAATTCGCTCAAATATCCCAAAATAATTAAGAAAGTAGCTTTAGAAGGATAAACAATTTTGATTGCAGAAGAATGACAGACATGACTCCATTAAACTAGCTCTTATTATACAACTCATAATAATAATAACTTCATTTATTACATTTACAAAGAAATAATTTATTTTTCTTGTCAAAAAACAACAAAATTTAGTTTCCCCCTCTTTATTTTGACTCATTAAAGTATGAATAATAGGAATTAAAGCAAAGCCCATTTTAAATATTAATTTATTTCATATATATAGCACTGAACAAAAATTTAAGTTTATGGACTGTAATGGATGATAGTTTTTTATCCGAAGTTTTTTGGGAATAAATATTTATTTTCACAGAGTTTCACAAATATCAAGCTCATGATTATTCTTCCAAATGTGATAGTTCAAATCAACCGTCATGTTGGTCGAACATGTCCCTTTTTTTTGGAAAGATTTGAGGGCATATGCCCAATTTGATTCCAAAAGTAAGAAAAGTTACAATTACATAGTTTTCATCAGACAGTTGACACTAAAACACCAATACCACAAAACATCATTCGGTGAAGGAGAAAAAAAAAATAAAAGGCAGTGAACCACCAAAAATAAAAATAGAAAATAAACTACTGACAATTAAAAGGAAGGACTCAGATCAACCAAAAGTGTTTGATTGCTTATCTGTTTTGGAGATCAAGAAAAGAATCTCGGTTTCCTTAGCCATCCACTTCTTGATTTCTGAATAAAACATTGTCCATCCTTGCTTGACCGGTTCTTTGTGAAGGCCATCCAAACAGAACCTTGCAAGCAAAGCAGATCATCATAGTCCTTTTCCTTCAAGAACACCCACTAATTCTCAAAAAAAGCAGGGGATAAATCGAGGGGGTGCGAATATCCAAACATGATTCACACATCATAACAACCTTAAAATGAATTCCTCCCAGTAATATGGGACGAGCCTTGGATACCAGCGAAACCAAGCGAGAAAAAAAATAGCCTCCAGACAAACCAAAGCTAATCACCTTGAGAAATAATTTTTTCCAATTAGATAAGATACGTAATACATGTTCATGACTCCTTCACTTTCCATCTAATCACTTTATAAGCTATCCTTTCCTTAATCGATCGATTAAAAGTGTTTGTAGAGGCAATGTGAGACGATTCTTTTGTTTCTTTCTTCCCAAAACAATGTGCTGGAAAGGTAGTGAATACTCTAACTATCTTATGCACATGAGAATCCATACTATTTAGTACTTGTTTCAAGGTAGATTGCATTAAAAAAGTTACCATATGGCAAAATACTCTAATTAAATGCATGGAAAAAGGACATTCAAAGAAAAGATGAGAATGTGATTCAATATCCCCAAAACAAAAGCGACAATCAAATAACTGACCCTCTCCTTGCAAGAATATCAGTGGTTTTTAACCCACCAAGGTAAGCCAACCAACAATATAAAGATAAGTTAATAGCCCCACCTTTAAACCAAATACAACTATACCAATTGATAGTTGGTAAATACTCAAAAAGAACCTTTTTAAAATCTCTAGATGAAGGGGCTTTGTTTGAATCTCAAGTAATCCAATCCTCTCCCATAGCTATAGGAGTAGATTTAATAGCCATAGCAAGCAATGGGTATTCAATTTCGAACCAATTAGGTATATGCCATCAACAAGAAGTCCTAGCTTAACATTGTTAGAATGAAGCAATAAGTTAATATCATTGAAATTTAAAGAACCCAGCTCTTCCTTTCGCACCATGGATCATACAAAGGGAGAATTTATTTCCATTCCCTATGTGATAATTTAGAAAAGCGTTTTGCATATAATTTGAGCTCCTTCCACATGGGTGATATAAACCGAATCGATTGCTTCCATATTGGTCCAAACTTTTGATAACACCAATTAGCAAATAGTGATTCATGAGAGATTGTTTTCCACAATGTTTTGATCTTGCATAAATCATTTAGAGAAAAAGTTGAAAGCACTCCAATTCCACCTTTTTCCTTTGGTCTATTGTTTCTCCCAAGATATGGTTGATAATTTGTTTGCAACACCGTTGTGATAGAAAAATTGGCTATAAGAGGAAATGCGCTTTAATACCCCTTTGGGAATTACCATAGATCTGAACCAATATGAAATGAGATTGTTGATTGAGAATTTAATTAATTGTAGCCTGCCTCCCAATGATAAAAATTTACATTTCCATCCAGCTAACCATTTTTGGATCTTTTCAATGAGACTAGAGAAATTTATCAACTTAGGAGTTCCCAAAGTTAAGGGAATTCCTAAGTATTTAATGGGAAAAGTGCCTTGAGAGATGTTGAGGATTCTACCAAGATTCTCAATCCCCTTGGTACCTTTAGAGAAGCAAATGAGAGATTTCTCATTCACGAGATAACCCCGTATATCTGTTTAAACTATCAAGGCAGAGTTTCAATGAGCCCAGAGAATGAATATTTGCTTCTCCAACCACTAAAAGATCATCTGCAAATAATAAGTGAGAGATATGGCATGATCCAATTGAGAGAGGCACATATCTGAATAGATTTACTTCTCTGTCAATCAAACAAGAAAAAGTATCAATGACCAAGGTAAATAAGAAAGGAGAGAGTGGACATCCTTGTCTTAGACCATTTTGGAGGTAGTAGAGTGAATATACAGCAAGCCTTTATCCAATTAATAAATCTAGGGGGGAAACCAATTGAGTGAAGTCTATGCAATAAAGCCTCTCTATTAATAGAGTCAAATGCCTTTTTGAGGTCAAGTTTAGCAAAGAATCTTTCTTGTGTGCGATTTTGGAACATCTCATAACATATTTCATGTGCCATTAAGATATTATCTGAGATATCCCTCCCCTTTATAAAAGCTGATTGGGCTGGGTGAATCAAAAGAGGAAGTACACTTTTAAGTCTAGTGGCTAGAACTTTAGCAATCACTTTGTAAAAGGTGTTGCATAGTGAGATAGGACGATACTCTAAGATTTGATTGGAGTGCTTGACCTTGGGAATTAACGTAATCAAGGAATGTTTCACTCTCTTTGGGAGCTTCTATGTTTTAAAAAAATGATGAGCAGCATTTAATAATGTCCCACCTGTTACCTCCCAAGTAGATGAGAATTTGGAATTGAATCCATCGGGTCCTTTGTTCTCATGAATGCTTTGGAGAGCCTCTTTGATTTCCAAATCACTAATATCAGCATCCAAAGCTTTAGCAGAATCAGATAATGTGTTCCCAGGAGGAACATCACGCACAATGAAGGAATCGAGGAATTGTTATTGAACAAAATAGAGTAATACACGCATATTTCCTCGGAGGTCCTGCTCCTTCAAAATTCCTTTGTCTGAATGTATTTCCCTAATGCAATTGGTGCTTTTCCTTTCTTTTATAGAAAAATATAAGAATTTTAGATCATCCTCCGATGAAGTCAACCAATGAGCCTTAGCTCTTTGCTTAACCCAAGCACTTTCCTTTTGAAGCAAGCTTATATAAGCATCTTTTTTGTTTTAGCCATACCTATAAGATTTGGATCATCTGGATTGTCTTCAAGCCTTTCTAAAATTTCCTTTTGATCTCCTTTAGCTTTAATAATTTGTGATAGCAAAGAAGAAGAACTCTTCATAGACCCTTTTAGTGCTTGCTTAACATTGGAGAGTTTATTAGCAAGAACAAATATGGGGTCCCCAGTAACAAAACCTTTCCAAGCATCTTTGGTAATCCTCATGAAGTCATGATCATAAATCCAATAATTCTGAAACATAAATCTATGAGCTTTAGGGCATGAATGTTGAAAATGAATAATGAGTGGGGAGTGATGGGATGAGAGAGAGGAGGGGTACATTGTAAAAGAGGATGGAAATTTCTCCATCCAAATCAGCGTTAAAGCTCTATCTAATTTTGAAAAATGGGATTCTAATCTGTTGATTGTATAGAATAGACCAGTATGGGGAAGGTCCAATAGCTCGGAGTCATTGATGCAGCTAGAAAAAGCATGCGAGTTTGTGAGGGATAGTGAATTGCCACCAAGCTTTTCCTTATTGGAAATGCAACAATTAAAATCTCCCAAAATCACCCAAGGATCCAACATCCCTTGTGCAAGACCACGTATAGAATCCCAAAGAGAAGTACGCGCTAGAGCATCATTCTTGGCATACACACAAGTTAAGAAAACAGATGATGAGCCATTTATAATTAGCCCATGTATCAATTGGTTAGTAATTACCAGCGGTTTGAAGTCGATTTTATCCGATCTCCATTTGATCCAGATCCGCCACGTGGCATTCGCAACAACTTGATTGAAGGGAATAAAGAGAACTTACGCATTGAATGGGTTTAGTGATTCTTCTGTATTCATCTTGGTTTCAAGAAGACAAAGAAGCTCCAAGCTAAAATCCTTAATGAGTCTCGAGCAATCTAGAAGTCGGCCCTCAGCAGCTAGGCCCCGTACGTTCCAAGCTCCAAAATTGGGAAGGGTCATTGAGAGGAGGATGAGGCGGGTTTCTTCCCCTTTTTGTGTTTCCCTTTTTGATTCGAAGGTGTGGCAATAACATTTTGTTTCAATCCGTCTCCATCGGAAGAAGGTTTTATCGGAGTGTTTGGTATATCTTTCCCTTTAGAAAGGTCTGGAGGTTTAGGAGAGTTTGCTAAAGATCTCGTAACAACCCCCTGTCTCAGCGGTTCCCCTAACGATTGAGCTTCTGTGCTGGGAAGGTCTAGATAAGATTGATTTACGGATTGCTCAAGTTGATCTTCCACTTGAGGCGATAAAATGGGCGACTGATTGAGATCAGTTGAAAGCACGTTTAGGGATTGCCTTACCTTCGTTTCCGCATCTCCCACCTCCGGTTCCTCCCCGATGATCTCTCCCTGTTCAGCCAATGCGTTGAAATTGTTGACAAGGGGTATTTCTATAGCTCTGTTCCGGCTGCGGCTCCTAACCCGGTTTGGATTGCGGTTTACAGTTTCTCTAATGACACGAGACTGAGGACAAGTTTTTGCATCATGTGAAAATGTGTTGCATTGAGGGCAGACCGTGGGTTTCCAATTGTAAATAACTGGCTGATTAAACTTCTTCCCGTTCATGTTTATAGAATCGAATCGGTAACAGGTTGTAATCGCACAGGCGAAGGTTATCCTCGCTTTAGATGCAGTGAGATTATCAACCGCAAGGGGCACCCCTATCATACTCCCAACTTTCGAGAATCCGTTTTCGTTCCAACAGCATAACGGGAAGTTGGGAAATTTGATCCAGATTGGGATTTCGGTCACCTGATCCTTGGTCGGCCGGAAATCCCACGTCCACCTCTGAAAAATAAAAGGCCTTCCATTAAGGAAGCATGGGCCATCGTTCCACACTGCTTGGTAGTCTTCCAAGCAAGAAAATTTGAATAAAAAGAAGTCTCCTTCCAGAAAGCAACTCAAACTACCTTTTAACCGCCACTTCCTTTTTGTGAGAGCCATAGAGCGGCCAGCTTGCCAATGGCGTGGCCCACCAACGACAGGTTCCACTCCTGTTGTCCCTCTACAAGATCCTCTTCAGTGAAGGAAACCTCAGCATTATCCGACGGGATGTAAGCTAACGGGAATTCCTTACTCTTATCATTTTGAGCTAATAGCAACTCCTTCCAGTTGCATTGGCTCCAAGAACACATATTGGACTCACCTTAATGCGGTATTGGTGGAGTGGAAGTAGAAAGAGGTGGAAATGCACTATCGTGGTCTCCCATTAGGTCAGTTTCAAGGTAAGAGCGCTGGGCCTCTAAGAGGGATTCCTGACCCCCGGCAAAGAGCCGGAGGCTGGAAGGGGGAGCTGTGAAGAATCTGAAGGAGGGAAGATTGGGCGATTTGGATTTTAGGGAGGGAGTAAGGGGAGGAAGATGACGCCGGAAGGAGCAGCAAAGATGCCCTAGCCGTATACGGGAGGTTTTGTGGAGAGAGCAACACGAATCAGCTCTCTACTTTTTGAACATGTCCCTTCGGTCGATTGATTTGATCAAGGCGAGGTAACCTGAGCAATCAATGTCACAAGCGCAGGCTAACAGAGAAAATAGTTTGATAGCAGACAACAGGATAGGCTTCTAAGTTTTGTAATATAATATAATATACTATATATATATATATATATATATATATATATATATATATATATATATATATATATATATATATATATATATATATATATATAGAGAGAGAGAGAGAGAGAGAGAGAGAGAGAGAGAGAGAAAAGTAATAAGAGAATAAGGTTATGATATATATATATATATATATATATATATATATATATATATATATATATATATATATATATATATATATGGTCTCATTTCAGTAAAAAAATACTAGTTAATTGAAATTAAAGAATTATACTCTTTTCATCAAAAAAAAAAAAACTACAAAATTATAAATATTTATTTATTTATTATAATAGAGTTGGTTAGATGATAAATCAAATGAGTGATAATAGCTAGATAAAATTAACCTTGAGATAATAATTAATCTATAATAATCATATGATAATAATGGAGCTATAATTATCATAGATGATTTTAAGCTCTCTTCTAAAATTTGGATTCGGCTCTTAGCTCTCATCCTCCTTTAATGTTAAAAATATGGTTTTTTTATAGTGTTGATGAAGTAACATTTTAATAAATTTGTCAAAATTCTAAAACATTTTATAGAATATTCTGTATTTAATTTTTTGTTATCATAGACTATTCTTTCAACAAGTTAGTATCTTTAGTATCTTAATGATCACAAAATTGAAGATCTTAGGATCTTTAGATTCTCTCATCAAATCGCTCAATTCAACTACAATAATATTAAATTAAAAGATAGTTTGACAATTAATATTTTGAAACTTCTAAATATAATTCAATTGCTTGATTTGGGTATCTTTTGAGTCAAATGTATTTACATTAAATGTCAATAAGATTTTTCTTATTGAGATTTTCAATCTTTTAGTATATATATATATATATATATATATATATATATATATATATATATATATATATATATATATATATATATATAATCAAATAATAAAACTTAATTTAGCATGCATGATCCCCAATAAAAATACTTTCAAAATGTATAAGTCATAACAACACAAATATGGCATTTGAAATACATAGAAATATAACTAAATAAAGAATTTAAAATAGAATAATATGCAATCAATATCACCTATGTGGAATGTAATTGATATAAGAATAAATGATAGGATCACATAATATTATTATGATATCACTCATTTAAAAGTTTAAACTTGTTAAATACTAATTAGCCTAAAGCATGAGTTCGTGTGATTGCAAAATATTTGATGAAAATTTTATAGTAGTCACGTAAAAATGGCTAGAAAAGAAGGTAGCGAAAGCACAATCACGATCACGAATAATGCACCTTGGAGACATAATATAGGAAGAGATACACTTAAAAAGTATAAATACCGAAAATACACATCAGATTTTACATGAAAAACCCCTTAGAAAGTATAAAAATCATGGGCATAGAAGAAGAATGTACTACTCAAAAAGAAATTACTAAAAATAGAAACTACATCTCATAAAAGAACCCAAAAACACTCTCTAAAAAAATTAAAAAATAAAATAATTCCCACATTTTCACTACAAATCTCATAAATAAGGGGTTAATTCTCTTGTACCAAGTAAAGGAATATTTATAAAGTTCTGCAACACCTCTTACAAGAAAATACTTAAAAGAGATCAATAAAGTAAGAGTACATGAATTGCAATCTAAAGGCCATAAGGAAAGTAATCTAATGGCAGAGGCTCTCAATCCATGTGCTTGTACTTTCCAACTAAAATAAGAGCACATGGATTATGATCTAAAGTCTAATCAACTCAACGATAGAGGCTTTTAATCCATATGCTTTACTTTCCTACTAAGGTGAGTGGGACCCACTGAATTTTGGGTCATTAATTTAACAATTTCCATCTTGACATGAATTTTGATGCTAAAATATAAGTCTTTCATATAACAATCTCTCATATTTCACAAAACTTTAAAGAATCAACAATGAACACTGTCTAAGATAAGCAATGCTTAGACTAAATAATAAAAAGTGAATATCCTTTGAACAATCCTATTAAATTAGATCGAACATAAGTAAGGGCTCATTTCGTATCAAGAATGCACTCCTCAAGTCTGAATCCATCCTACTTCTCTGAATAGTGGTTCTTGTAGACCTTCAATGTCGTAGTGTTTTGTCTAAGAGAAGTGTTTTTATAAAATTCAATTAAACATTTTTTTTTTTCCTTTCATATGCTTAAAACGCATGTGCCACAACTAAGCAACTCCCCATCTAGTGAAAAATGTGACATCTTTTATGATTGTGTGACCCTGTAAAGTATACAAATTGGCAAATTCTCTCTACCCGTCCATCTTAGTAAGGTTGCATCTACTGATCATTAAGATTCCACCTCATAAGTGTACCAATACCACTTAGCATTAAGGACACTCAAGAAAATGAAACTTCTCTTTAAATTCAGGACATATCTAACACCATCCAACGTTTAGATGATGCCATCAAATTTTACCTTGATTGTACAAGTACCAATTATCTAACAAAAAATATTATATCCCATAAGCACCTTGCCTATAACTATAGTTTCATGTGTTGAAAATCAATCCAAATGGAGACATGTGTAAAATGAATAGTTTGAATCAAAAATCTAATATTGACGAGACTTACGACCATCAGTACTAGAAACAGGAAGATTGCCATCACAAAGATCTTATGTATTCAGCTTCACCAAATATTTTTTTCTTTCTGATTAACAATAGCTTTCTCCTTTTTGTGTAACTTGAAACCCTCATATTTAATGTGCCACTTCTTCTTGCAATATCAGCTGACTTTATCTCTAATATTGGTATTAGATCTCCTTAATGCTTTACCATTAAAACTCAAATTCTAAGTTCTTTCGTGAACAAGAAAACCTTCACCTTGTGATTTAGATCCAATAACAATAGGTTTCAACTTCTCTTTAAAAGCAAAGCCTATGTCACCTTATTTAATGTCAATGAGTCTGGTTATAAAGCATAGTGTCTCTAATGGTCAAATAAGAGGAAGGCAGTGAATAGAGGATAATTAACCCCAAATTATCCTCATCATATTTGACTTCATCGTCTCTAGATTTAAGATGATTTTTTTGAAAATAGTTAAATGATCCTTCAGAGAACCACCTTCTAACAAATAATCAGAGTACAGTTGATGTCTTAGATGCAAGTCTTCGTCATCCTTAATTGCTCCAATCTTGCCCAAAGAGCGACAATAATTTTCTGCTTTTAAACCTATTGTGAAATATAGTTTGAGTGATGCAGATAAATAATAGAAAGTGCTTTTCGATCCCTACGTTGTTTCTTCTTTGGAGACCAACTTGAAGGCACTTGATCAACCCCCAATAAAGCATCATCTAGATCCATTTGAGCAAGAGTAGCCTCTAATTTTACTTGCCACAATGAGAATATGATGTTGCAAGCCAAAAGTAAAATATCATACTCCACAGTTGTTATCTTCAAAATTTTGAAATCGAATAACCCGATGTTTTTCTACCACTAGTTAGAAAATAAGACAGTGGAAGCGCTACCAGGAACATGAATAATGCTTCTTGGAGACACAATGTAAGAAGAGATGCACTAGAAAAGTACAAATATAGAAAAGTAACACACTAGATTTTACATAAAGAACCCCTTAAAAAGAATAAAAATCATAGCTAGAGCAAACAAAATGCATTAATCAAAGAGAAATTATAAAAGAGAGAAGCGACGACTCTAAAATGAACTCAAAAACATTCTTTCAAAGTAAAAAAAAATTAATAAATAAATCTCACACTCTCACTATTAATCTCACAAAGAAGAGGTTAAGTCCATTGTACCATGTGAAGTATTTATAGAGTTCTCTAAGAGACCTTTGAAGGTAATACTTAAAAAGGATTAATAAAGAAAGTGAACAAGGGCTAAAGATCATAATAAAATCAATACAATGGTAGAAGCTCTTAATTCATGTCCTTAAACTAAAACAAGAGCATACAGATTATAATTTAAAGGCTATAATAAAAATCAGTTCAATGGTAGAAGCCTTTAATCCGTGTGCTTGTACTTTTTTATTAAGGCTAGTGGAACTCACAAAAATTCGAATCACCAACATAAAAAAATATAAAACTATCATAATAATAAAATATTAAAATCCCTGATAAAAATTATTAAAATTTTTCAACATATATTGATTCTATTAAATTTTTTATGAATAAAATAAAGAAAACACATGAGAGATAAACCCACTTGAAATACTAAGTAGGATTATAACACTTGACTTATTGTAGAATACCTTCCTAAACTTGTGTGGCTCCTACAATTAGGTCCAAGCCCTCATAATACTCATGTTCTCTCTCTATAATCTCTCACTTTCTCTCACTAGATGTTGGTGGTTGCACAAAGACTAATATGGATATAAAATGGAAATAGAAATAAAAATTTATAATAAAGCAATGATGTTCAAAACATCTAAAGTTTTTAGAATTTTAGACACTATTATCCAATGCTATTTTGTGTTTCTATTTAGCTATTTTTTAGTTTTGAATTTATTTGAATCTTAAATATTTAATCTTTTTTATTATGATAGAAATTCTACTAGAGTAATGTGTTACAATTTTTTTTAAAGATAGCCATATATCATCTCTATTTTTCCATTAAACCAAAACTATTTTCTTTACTCCAACAACTACAATGATAACCCATGAGGAGCATTATGCCTTGCCTCCTACATGCCAAGAATATATCTAATGCACTCTTTCGGGTGCACCCAATCACTTTATGTGGGCTCCAAAAATTCTCCACCAACCTCTCGATGAAGAGAGTTTGATTTATGTGTCAGTGAAATTTTCAGAAGGCAGATGGAATAGTAGATAAGACACTACCTAGAGATTTCACTCTCATTTTGTGAGGACTTTAAATCTAGTTTTAGGTTTCCTATAGGCACAAGCACATAAGTTAATTACCCTCCTAATGATGAGAGAGAACTTTTGATTAAGGCTAGTCGTGAGATTGCTAAATGCGTAACGTATAGTAGCATCATGTGGAGTTTAAAATTTAGAATTTCTGAAATTCATCATTTTAGCTTAAAGTGGATAGTTGGGGAAATGATGATGCGCCCGATCTAGATCCCATAGTTTCGTCATCTCGGGCTGAGGAGGTAGTCAACCCAACTTGATCGAATGATCCTTATCAATAGCCATGGGTTGCGTTGTCCAAGGAATCCTTGTAGACCTGGGATGATGTTTGTCTATGGGGATAAGCTTAAGTCTACCTTAGCTGACAGAAGGCTTTTTTTCCTATTAAGTGTACACTATGATTCACATCTCAAGACGTAGAGCCATTGGGGAGCATACGGGCTACAGTCGTGATCATAATATAATAGTATCATTCATCGGCAACCACTCAATTAGAGGACTCTGGTCGTAACTATATCACATATGGAGCCTACTGGCCAAACCATGCAGACAGAGCACACATGCCACGTCTTTACTGACATAAGATAATTTGACTTTGAATATAGTAATTTATTTGACTTGACATTAGGTCTTTTATAAGCTAGAGTTTTCTTAATCCATCATCCCCAACAAATAATGGTGGATGAGTGGATAAATTATTTGCTTTAAGTATTTAAATAATAATTTTCATTTAGTTTAGATATTTACTTAGTTAAAATTTAGTTTTATGATGAATTAGTTTAGAGCTCAAGTATCTTTTGATGATAATACCCCCTTCGGTTGAGATTTTCAATCAACCTGACCATCATCAGGGTATATAAGTCTATTTAATCATTTAGTTTATTATTTCAGATCCTGTTGACTTTATTAATTTGATAATAGATGATTAGATCTAGATTTATATTTTGAGTATTTTGAATTTGAGAATATTGAATATAATATCATAAATATTTTTGATAATAGTTACCCTTCTAGTTGATATCTTCAATCAACTCAACTATCATTGGGGTAGACATTGTCAACTCTACTTATTTACTAGTAAAGGATCGGGTCTATGACTTATGCGCAACTTAAATTCTTTAAAAAATTGATATCATAACAGACCTTATCAACTCTATTGTAAATATAGAGGATTGGGTTTTATGACCTAATGTAATTTAAGTTCATTTATAAGTTGATCAGTTAGTATACCCTATCCACACTATTTCACGCATAGAAGATTATGCCTACCATGATCATATTCTATGGAGTTGAATATATATCTCTTTCATTGATTTCAATTATAATATGGAGACACTTATTAGTTTACATGCATATAGTCATAAAAGATTGAATCGATTTCATCATTCTTCCTCACTTTTTTCAAAACTCGTGCAACATTCTCAGACACAAAGTTTAGGTGCTTGGTATAAGTGTCAGGGCCCATGAGGGTATTTAGTAATTTACGTAACTTTATTTCTAAATTATGAGACTAATTTCATATTTATTTAATCTCAACTTAGCCTGCACAGCCTTTTCAAACATTAAAATTTACACTTTAAATCTCTATGTCTGAACACATGCATATATTTATGACTTAGATAATTTCATCTAATTAATGAAATCCTTGATTTTGAAAATCATAATTAGAATATTTTTTTTTGGATTGTAAAAAGCTTCATAATTAGTGCAACATTTAATTTAGTATCACCTTTTGTCTCATTGTATGAAAAGTTGCAGATTCAGTGGTGATGTAGGCGTTTTAAATTATTCTAATATCTTATTAGATCCCTTGGAATAATATTTAATTACTTTCTTTTATTCAAAGTTGATTAGTCTTTGAATATTTAATAGACTCTCATTTATGTCTATTGACAATTCTCAAACTCATCACAAACTATATTCAACTTCTCCTTGATCTAATTCGAGTATTTAATAAGATGAATAATATGCTTCAAACATAAATTATATGCCGCATCATTAGAAATAATTTATATAAATCAACATCTTCAACATAAATTAGCAAAATTCATGGTATCAAATAATAATAAACTTAATTCAACATGCATGATCCCCAATAAAAATACTTTCAAAATGTATAAGTCGTAACAACACAAATATAACATTTGAAATACATAGAAATATAACTAAAGAAAGAATTTAAAATAGAATAATATGCAATCAATATCACGTATGTGGAATGTAATTGATATAATAATAAATGATAAGATCACATAATATTATTATGATATCACTCATTTAAAAGTTTACATTTGTTAAATACTAATTAGCCTAAAGTATGAGTTCATGTGATTGCAAAATATTTGATGAAAGTTTTATAATAGTCACGTAAAAATGGCTAGAAAGAAGGTAGCGAAAGCACAATCATGATCATGAATAATGCACCTTGGAGACATAACATAATAAGAGATACACTGAAAAAGTACAAATATTGAAAACACACATCAGATTTTACATGAAACCCCCTTAGAAAGGATAAATCATGGGCATATGAGAAGAATGCACTGCTCAAAAAGAAATTATTAAAAATAGAAGTGGTAGCACAAAAAAGAACCCAAAAACACTCTCTAAAAAAACTAAAAAATAAAATAATTCCCACATTCTCACTACAAATCTCATAAAGAAGGGGTTACTTCTCTTGTACCAAGTAAAAGAATATTCATAAAGTTTTGCAAGACCCCTTACAAGAAAATACTTAAAAGAGATCAATAAAGTAAGAGTACATGAATTGCAATCGAAAGGCCATACAGAAAGAAATCTAATGGCAAAGGCTCTCAATCCATGTGCTTGTACTTTCCAAATAAAATAATAGCACATGGATTATAATTTGTAGTCTAATCAACTCAACAATAGAAGCTTTTAATCCATGTGCTTTATTTTCCTACTAAGGCGAGTGGGACCCATAGAATTTTATATCACAAATTTAACAATCTCCATATTGACATGAATTTTTATGCTAAAATGTAAGTCTTTGATATAACAATCTCTCATATTTCACAAAACTTTAAAGAATCAATAATGAACACCGTCTAAGCAGAGCAATCCTTAGACTAAGTAGTAGAAAGTGAATATCCTTTCAACAATCCTATTAAATTAGATCGAACACAAGTAAGGGATCTGTGGTATTTATTTTCGGAGGTTCATTTCATGGGGACACTACGATCGAGGGTATACTTATTGAGGTGATCGGGTACGATATTGAGAAATAGTGTACTATTTTAAAAGATAGAAGTCACTACCCTACAATGAACCTAATCACCTAATAAGGACTCCTAGGCATGATGGCTCTTCGAATATACCAGAGATTTTTTTCCTACTTTACATAGATGAATAAAGTATAGTTTATTTAAATCGGGTAATAAAGTTTCCTATGGGGGTAAGCCCCCATAGTTAATTACATCTTAAGAAAAATGAATTCCTTAAGATTACTCTCGATTAAAGTAGACGAATATTTTCTCCAAAGAATTCAAAGTTAGGGCTATCAATAAATTGGTTCTATTTTGAAAAATCAAGTGGGAGAGATCAAAAGGAAAGAGTTATTATCAAAATCAAAGGGGATGAGCAGGGAGTGCTCATGATACTAGGAAGCCTAGTGAGCACCCCAATCTATCCTATGTTTAGGTTTTATATTTTTGAAGTTGAGGGGATTTATTTATTTGAGTTATAATTTTATTAGAAATCTAAAACTTATAATTCCACAATACATGATTATGAAAATGCCTAAGAGGTGAGGATTTATGCCTGTAACCTGAAGAAAAATGACAACCTCAGATCCTAAATCTAGGGAGCTTTAGCGAGGGCCAAAGCATGACCTAAATTTATGGTGTAAGTAGGTATATAATTTACCTCCATAAGAGAGGATAAACTACCCGACTGTTGAACTTATAACCATCTAGAGTGGTAGCCAGCTAACTCCTCCTACGCTTTAAATCCATATAGGCAAGTCTTATGCTTTTAAAAGATAGTTAAGTTATTATTATTTAAAAAAAAAAACTAAGTCTTTAAACCCACTCTCTAAGAGACTAGAGCATTAGGGGTATGAATAATGACTTAAATCTAATGCAAATTTTTATCAAGTTTTATTTGATTTTGGACAATTTATTTTGACACAGGTTATGGGATTTTGTATGCCTAAATGCATGAGAAGTTAATTATGGACCAAATCAAGAGAGAAAGATGTGTTCTTTCATCATAGGCTCTAAAAGGTTAAGCTCATTCTATCTAGCACAGATGGAAGCCCTCTCTAATCATGAGTGAAATAAGATGATATGCATGTTGTTAAACATACAACATCTAGCTAAGGGGTTGCTAAATATTTTATTATCTTGATTTACAACTTAATCTTTAGGTAAGGTTATGAGTTATTTTAAAAGTTTAGTTATGAGTTGGTTAGTGAGATAGAAAATTTATTTTTATCCTAAGAGCCTAATCACATCTAGGCCATACAACAAACACCAATCATAAATAAATTATGAAAAGGCATGCTTTTTCTAATGCATAAGCTAAACAAAATTTCAAACAATTTTATAAAGCTATCACAAAAGAATAAAAGGCCTATGTGGTCGGGTACCATCGTACAACCGGAAAAAAAATATAGGTAGCCGAGCCCAAATCTTATACAACCTAGATTATAAAAGAATAATTACTAATGATGAATGTTATGGGGGGTCTTCATTCTTCATTCTTCATTCTTCATTCTTCATTTCTTCACTTTAGTTTACTTCATTTGATTTGCTCTATTTCTTTCTTCCTTTTAGATTGATTGGAATATGGTTGCTCCAAAAGCATCACATGGTGCATAAGACTTAGTCTTATAATCAATGTTCATCCTAATACCCCATAACATTCATCCTAATCCTAATACAAAATTACATTAAAAGAAGAAAAATCAAGCTAGCTACACTTGCAAAATAATTGTTAGTTAAACACACAATACAACCCAAACGTTTATATGAATAATTTGGACTTAACACCCCACACACAGGTGGATAAGTCCACCTATCCTAACTTGGGTTATTGTTAGGGGCTAAGCAACCTGCATAGCAAAAACTATTTATATTTTTATTTAATGGCCCCTTAAGCACAACCCCATGCAGAAAGCATAATTAGGCTAATATCGGCCTAACATCTAGACTATGCACATACACCCTAACATCTAGTCTAAAAAAATAATACATCACAAAATAAAACACCAAACCATACACCGCCCTAACATAAAGTTAGAAATGGTGACTTAGTCTAATATGTATGCATTAAAGCTTGTGTGGAATATCCTAACTAAGCTCTAGAGTTGTAATTCACTAAGTGTGAGGAATTCAATTTATAAAGGGTTTATTTCTTTTTAAGTGTCTTAAGTGATTTGAAGATTTTATTTAATATTTTCTTTTTATTTCATATAGCCTACACTTAACATCTAAGTGTTATAAAGAGAAGAGAGGGAATCTCTCTTTTATCTCTACCTTAAGTCATTTCTAAAGCAAGTTATTTAATTAATTTCCTTTAGTGAATGGATTATTATATATTTTAATTAATCCTAAGTTTTGGTTCATTCTAAATGACCTTATTCAATAAGAAAGACATCTTAAGATTAATTGGGGTGAATTACTATCACATAACACATGTTCATTTATTTCTTTCCATTATGTATATTATACATATGAATAATCCTAAGCATACCTATACATGTAATGTAAATCTTAGCACACTTTAATGATGAATGCAAAGAAGTATGTTTGGAATTCAAATATTTCATTTATTTGAATTATGAATGCATGTCATTTTAATATAAAAGAGGGTTTTTTTTTTCATCCATTAGCTAAACACACATTCACATATATAAAAGTTTTAAGTGAGTACGTCACCATTATTTTCTACACCAGGGGCGTAAGGTACAAGACCTACTTAGGGCTACTTAAAGCCTCACAGCCGAAGATGTCCAGACTAATATACCACTTTCTTAGATACATGTGGATGTATAAGCAACTATAAGGATAGGAAAACCCATGCAAAAGTTGTGTTTGATTAACTTATTTTGTGATTCTTATTCATTGGCCACTTTACATATACATATGTATAAGAGTTTTAAGTGAGTATGACACCATTATTTTCTACACCAGGGGTATAAGGTACAAGACCTACTTAGGGCTACTTAAAGCCTCACAGCCCTAGGATGTCCTATACCACTTTTCTCAAATACATATGAATATATAAAAAGACCACAAGAATAAGAAATCATGTAAGAAATTATGTTGGATTTGATTATATGATTTATGATTCTTATTTATTGGCCACATCACACATACACATATATATGAGTTTTAAGTGAGTACAACATTATTATTTTTTACACCAGGGGCGTAAGGTAGAAGACCTACTTAGGGCTACTTAAAGCCTCGCAACTCCGGGATGTCCAAACTAATATACCACTTTTCTCAAATACATATAATTGTATAAAAAGAACCATAATAATAAGAAATCATGCAAGAAATCATATGTTTGATTTGATTATGTGATTTACATATATAATATGAAGTTCTTCCTAAGTCTTAACATGGAGATGCATAGGTGTAGATTTAGGTAAATGTTGTGTTCTTTTCAAATGAACTATATATTTGTGAATCCTATATGAATCCATGTAAGATAAAGAAAGAGAAATTCATATTACAAATATTATATTATGAACACATGCTAGCTTATAGCTATTTGTAATTAAAATCACTTCTTTTATAATAATTGATTTATAAGCTTCTGAAAATAATATTTGATTTAGTAGTGATAATAGCCACACCTATTTAATTCAACTCAACATGCAATTTGACATAAAAGAAACCATCTCATTTGATTAATTTAAAAAAAATGAATGCATGATTACAAATGGCAAGAAACATTTAACATGAGTAAAAAGAAATAAAATAACGCAAGCATGTGATTTCATTCAAATCTAATTAAGTCCTAAGGACAATCATACTAAATAAAGCCACTTAAAATAAATCAAAGTTTCTTTAATGTCATTTCTTTTTTAGTTTGATTTAATTTAGGAAATGTGAAAGAGGTTTGCTGGTCCTAATCCCATTCCCTATGTGTGAGTTAATTTTGGTTTAATGAGGAAGTAATTAAGTTGATTTTATGATTTAATTTGGTTAGGGTATTAATTAAAAAGATTAATTAACCCTTACCTACATCACCTTAAGTTAATTAACTAATTAATAATGAGCCAATATGATATGCAAAAACATGAAAAGTAAATTTGTAATGCTCCTAAGAAATGAAAGGGGTCTTGCGGTGAAAATATATTAGAATTTCTAAGAGGTATACTTCCATCTTCAATCTATGTGGAATAAAATAAAGATAGAAATATACTCTTTTATGCATTTGGACACCACGTAGATCCACAGATGTTCTTATTAAGGTGATCGAGTACAATATTGATGGGAAGTGTACTATCTCGAATGATAGAAGTCACTACCCTACAATGGACCTAATTACCTGAATAAGGACTCCTAAGGACAATGGGTCTGCATGTGTATCAGAGATTTTTTCCTACGTTACATGAAAAGTAAAGCAGGGTTTATTTTAAATCAGGTTCGTTAAGTTCTCTATAGGGGCAAGCCCCCATAGTTAATTACATCCTAAGAAAGGGGGTTCCTTAGGAATACTCTTGATTAAGGTAAATGATCATTATCTCCAAAGATTTTAATAGGTAGGACTATTAATTTATTAGTTTATTTTAGAAGATCTAATGGAATTGATCAAAGAGAGAGAATTATTATCAAAGCCAAAGGAAGATAAGTAGGAGATGCTCATGAAGCTAGGAAACCTAGCGAACATCTCAAACTATCATATGATTAGGCTTTACATTTTTGAAATTGATTTAATTTATTTGAGTTGAATTTTTTAATAGAAATTTAGGGCTTATGATTCTATAACACAAGATTGTGAAAATGCCTAGAAGGTGAGGATTTATACTTATGGCCCATAAAGGGGAGAAGCAATCTCAGAACTTAAATCTAGGGAGCTTTGGTGAGGGTCAAAAGCATAACCTAAATTTAAGGTGAAAATGGGTATATGGTTTACCTCCATAAGAGAGAGTAAACCACCGGACTTACTTTGGCACAGGGGTGGCCCAACTAACTCCTCCTATGATTTTAAATTCATGTAGGCAAGTCATATGCTTTATGCAAGATAGCTAGGCTATTATTTATTTAGAAACAGACTAAGTTCTTAAACTCACTTTCTAAGAGACTAGATCATGTAAGGACATGAAAAATGACCTAGTTCTAATGCAACTCATATTATATTTTATTTTTTCATTTTTGGACAAGCATTTGACTCTGGCTTATAGGATTCAAATTCCTAATGCATGAGAAATAAGATTATAGGATAAAATCAGTGAGAAGGGGGAGGTGCGTTTCCACCTGGCTCTTACAAGTCAAGCCAAGTTCTTTGGCAAAGGTGGAAGCTCTCCAATCAAGAGTGAAATAATATACTTTTGTGCTTGATGTTATAAAAGAAATTCTCATCTAGTTAAGGGGTTGCTAATTCTTTTATCTTGATTTTTTAACTTAGGCTTAAGTTAGGTTATGAGTTCTTTATTTTTTTAATTTTGAGTTGATTAATTTAATTGAAGATTTATTTTTTCTTAAGAGCCTAATCATCATCCAGACCATACATTAAGTAAGGAAGAAACTAGAAAAAGGATGACATTCTAATGCACAAGCTAAAAAAATGTCACACATTTTATAAAGCTAACACAAAAGAATAAAAGATCATTTATGGTCGAACACCACCGAACAAACCTGAAAATAAATTGAGTAACCGAGGTCTACCCTTTATACAACCCGGGTTGAAAATGAATTAATTTACAATCAAGGAAGGAAATTCATGTTATGGGGGTCTTCATTCTTCTTTTCTTTTTTCTCCTTTCTTCCTTTCTTCTTTCTTCTTTCTTCTTTCTTCTTTGGTTCATTCTTTTGGATGGTTGGAAGGTGGATGCACCAAAAACTTCACATGGTACATAAGATGAGATCTTATGACCAATGCTCATCTTAATCCCCCATAATAATCATTCCAAAATCCTAATTACAAAAATTACATGAAAGGGAAAAGTGAATATAACTAACACCTACAAATAGAGATTAGCTAAACAAACCATACAAATCCTAAGCATGTATATTAGACTTAGCACCCCACACATGGGTAACCAAGTCCACCTAGCTTATTGGATTATTCTTAGGGGTATAAGCACCTGCATAGCAAAAGCATTTATATTTTTATTACAACGCCCCTTAAGCACAATCCCCTGTAGAAAATAATGATTAGACTAAGTCATCTTACCATTCATTCTATGCACATTCACCCTAACATCCAAACTAATATAAAATATTATAAATAAAAATAAACATCAAATCATGCACCACCTTAACCTAAAGCTAGAAGTGGTGACTTAGTTTAATGTGTGTGCTTTAGGAGGTTTGTATGGTATGCTTAGCTATGGCCTTAAAGTTTGGATTTTCTAAGTGTGAAGATGTTCAACTTAGATGGATGGTTTCATTTAAGTATATAGTTGATTTGGGTTGATTTTATTTTATATTTTGATTTGGTTTAAGTGAATCCTACAATTAATTACTAAGTGTTGTAAAGAGAGGGAAAAGAAAAGAGAACTTCTCTTTCCTTCCCTACCTTAAGTAGTTTCTAAAGTGGATTCATATTTGATTTTGTTTAGTGAATACTTTATTATGTGTTTTAATTAATCCTAAGTTTATATTTTCCCTAAGCAAACCTAGTCAAAAAGAAAGGCATTTTAAGATTAAGTAAAGTGAACTAAATTCACAAAACACACATGACTTCATTTCTTTCCGAACATGTATAACATGCATATGAATGAATCCTAAGCATATCTATACATACAAAATGAAAATGTTTAGCACACTTTATGATGAATGCTAATAAATGTTACTTAAGAAAATTTGAATGCTTTATGATGCATCAATTTCATTAAGAAGAAAAGAGATTTTCTAATCCATTTTTCACATACACACATGTATGTATAAAAGGCATAAGTGAGTATGGTGTCATTATTAGCACTAGGGGTGTAAGGTACAAGAGTTACTTAGGGCTACTTAAAGTCTCACAATCCTGAGGTTGTCCAGACTAATATATCACTTTCCTTAAATACAAGCATATGTACAAAAGAAATGAATGGTAAAGAAAGATGCATGAGTTTATACTTGTTTGTTTGTTTTGGTTATGCAATTTATATGCACAAATGTGGATGTCCTTCTTGAGTAATAGCATAGGAATGAATAGGAATGGGATTAGGCAAATGTTATGTTCTTTTCAAATGAACTATACACTTTGCCAAATCCTATTCAAAACTATGCTAAAAGGATAAGAAATAAAGCCACACTATGCACATCTTCAAATTTATATCCACATGCAAGCTTATAAATAATTATAAGTAGCACACCTTTAGTTTTAGGTGTTTGATTTATAGATTTTAAAAATAGTTTTAGATTTAGTAGTGATAATAGCCATTCATATTTCTACTTTAGCCAAAATATGCAATTTGACATAAAGGAAACATTTCATTTTAATTTTGATTTTTGAAAAGCATGAATGCATGAAACTCATATGACAAACATTTAGCATCTTAGGAAAGAACTAAAGTGGTGAAAGCATGTAAACACATTCACCCTAATTAATTCCTAAATATAATCTTATGAAATAAGAAAGCTTAAAGTAAATCAAATTATTTTTAAAGAAAGTTTGATTTTGTTTTGAGTTTGATTTAATTTGAGAAATGTGAGGTAAGTTTGCTGTTCTTAACTCATTCCCACATATGTTTGTTATTTTAGTTTAATTTTTTAGTTGATTAGATCAAATACTTTGGTTAGGTTAAGGTATGAATTGTGTTAATTATCCCTTACCTATACCACCTTAGCATACTTAATCAATTAATTATGAGCTAATGAGATGACATAAAATTACACAAGAAATTTAAATCAATAATACACCTAGAAAAGAAAGGTACCTAATACATTTGGCTCATGATTAATGATTAATTAAACTAAGGGATTTAACTTAAGTACTTTCATAACCCCTCTCACACATGTGAGTTGGGTTTTGATTTCCTTAATGTACTTAGGTTATTAAACATCTAAGCATCTACCCAAGGTAGATTAATTAAATACTGGAAAGTTTTAGAATTTTATGAAATTAATTAAGGGGGTAATTAGTGAATTAACCCTTAACTAAGGTTAGATTAAAGAAGAAAGAGGTTTAAGAAATATCTTAAGGAAAATATCCCAAAATTATTCCCTAAATGTCATATTCACTTATGAAAAACTTAATTGATTCAATTAGAGGGTTAAACCACTAATTTTGCCCTTAATTAAGCTTAATTTCATTAAGGGAGTGATTAAAGAATGAGCTAGCAATTCCTTTAATTAAGCCACCAATAAATCCCAAAAAAATTAAGAGAGGCAGGGGTCATCTCACTAATTATGCACAAGAGGTTTGAGATTAATCAGTGGAGTAATTAGAGGGTAATAAGCAAAATAACATTCCCAATAAAACCCAAATCCAAAGAAAAGCACTATTCAAAATCTATTCAAATCAATTTTAAAATATTCTATGTTCAATTATCTATCCAATGCAATTTATTTCATATTTTTTTTATTTTTCTAGGCTTAGATATGAATTTAGGAAGTTTTCATGATTAATTAATGATTTAATACCCTTAATTAAATGTTTAATCCCATCGGCGCCATGTGGGCTGCTGACGTGGCATGTGCTTTCCATGTGGCATGACAGGATTCAATATTAAAGTAGTCACATCATAACGTTGTGTCAGCGGTGACGCTACACGCTTTCTCCTCACCCGTCTGATCAAGGATTGGATGACTGAGGTTAAAGCCACGATTCTAAAGGAGAAATTCATGGGATCTATGTGTTTTAATCACAATTGTCCATCTAAAATGTATGGATGGATAGCCTATTATCCTTCCTTGTTCTTCTCTGTGAGCAATGGACACCATCCATCTTCTAGGAGAAGATCCGAGCTTGATTGAGCTCCGATTGGATTAAAACTCAACTACATGCAAAGGTGATCACATCCAACGGCTAACTTACCATGGGGTGAAGATCCTCTTCACAAAGCTCCAAGAAAATTTGAAAATATGCTCGGTTTAATGGCATACCTCACCGGTGCTCAATTCCCTTGGAGAGTTGCCATGTGTTTAATTGATCGGAGGAAGGATTTCCATGTGCTCAATTTGAAGGAGGTGGTTTGTTTTAGCCTTAGATTAGGTTGGGCTGACCCAAACCCATTGGGTTGGGTGCACCACACTCCCTAGTGTTCACTTGATCCATAAAGAGGGTGCCAAGTGGTTATGGAAAGGATTTGACCAAATTCCAAGTGGATTTGGCCAAAATTTACCCTTTGACTTAGGGGTAAAAAGGTCATTTGGTTTGGGTTTCAATTTGAATATGTTTGATATATTTGAAAAATGGGTTAGGCCAACTTTCATTGAGTTTTCAGTTGGTTTGATATGATTTGGCTCATGTTGACCTATTTAGGTCAAAATGGGTCAACTTGGGTCAAGTTGACCAATTGGCCAAATTGGGTCAAACTAAGGGTTGGGTCAAGTTCATATGACAATTTGAAATATTTTGGTGGCTTTCGTTTGATTCAATTGGGTTTGTATTTGGTTTTGGTTCAATTGAGTTCATTTAGGTCAAATGGGTCAAGTTGACCAAATTGACCCATTTGACCTATTTGGGTTAAGTCAAGGGTTGGTTCATGTTTGGTTGGTCATATGAAATGGATTAGTATCTTTGCTTAAAATCAATTTTGGTTAAGTTTGAATTTGGCTCAATATGACCCTTTAGGTGAAGTTGGGTTCAAGGTCAATTGGGATATGTTAGGTCTAGTTGGCCAATTAAGACTTTGGTCAAGTTCAACAAGTGATTTGGAATGAACTTGACTCATTGGTTTCAATTAATTTGACTTAGATCAAGTTTTGACACATTTTGACTTTTTAGGTCAAGTTGGGTCAACTTCAATGTGCCAATTGGGCTAGGTTAGGCTTAAATGTTGACTTGGTCAAGTTCAAACATTGGTCATGAATAAATTTGATCATTGGTTTCAATCAATTTGGCCTATGGTGGATTTTGGCTATATTGGGTTTTATTTTGGCTAAGTGTTGACTTGGTCAACCCTTAAGTTTGACTTAATTGACCTAATTTGAGTGATTGATCATCTCATGATGATTGTTGATCATGATGAGAGGTTTAGATGAGCTTAAGTTAATCTAATTTAATTAGGATTAGAATTTGGCTCATAAGAGATACTTTAGGTCACTTTGGGTTAAGTGAGCCTAAGTGGGTCAAATGGCTTGGTCAAAGCTTGATTTAAGTTTGATTGAACTCACATATGGACTTATGATTGAAATATAAATCCATTTTCAAGTGGTTTGAAGTCAAATGAGTTTTGATTCATTTGACAATTTCAAGTTCAAAGGGTGAACATGAGTTTGACTTGGGCTTGATTTTTGAATTGAGTTTTGAATTGGTGATTGCCGTTTGTATTTATATTTGGATTCATGATTGAAGGATTGATTGAATCATGAAGAAAAATCAAGATTTTGGCTTGATTTGAAATTGATTTGGCTAAGTTCAAGATTTTGACTTGAAAAGCTTATGGTGAATTTTGAATGAGTTTGAGTTTGATTTTTGGATTTGGTTTTGGATATTTGAATTTATATTTCATTTATATATGTGAATATAAATGAGTTATGAGAAAATTTCATGAATTTGAAGTGATTTGAACTTGATTTGGATTAAGTCCTTAAGAGGGAATCAAAGGGACTTAAGAAAGATTTTAGAATTTAGATTTGATCGTTGAGTTTAGCTTGATTGATTTGAATTTATACCTCATTTATATATGTGAATATCAATGAAAATATAAATGGGTTATGAGAAAATTTCATGAGTTTGAATTGATTTTGGCTAACTCCATAAGAGGGAAATCAAAGTGACTTAGGAAAGGTTTTGAAATTTGATTTGGATTTCAATCATGGGTTTTAATCATAGGTTTCAATCGTATGGAATTGATTTGAGTTTGGAGAAAATCAATTAGGCTGGAATTGATTAAAGTTTGGAGAAAATCAATTAAGCTGAAATTGATTTGAGTTTGGCTTGAAGGAAGAAAGTGAGGAATGCGGTTCAAGCTATAGGGTAGGGAAATTTTCCTAACACCCCTAAGGGATGACTTATTCCTATGGCTAACTCTTTCAAGTCTTTAGGGCTAGGTTGAGTGTCCACCTAATCACTAGATGTGTCTTAAGACTAAAGAACTCTTAAAGTCTAAGGGAAGTCCTATGTCTAAGATGGAGGGGTTGAGGGCTCATTTTAAAAATGAGGTCAACAAAATTCGCCCAATAGGTGTGGTGTGATTGACAAGGAACACCGCACGTATTGGTGTTGATTGAAATGATCAACAATACTGAACGATCACAAGCACTAATAGAGATAATCTACTCCTAACCCAAGGTGTAGAAGGAATCGAGCTTGCAATGTTGTGACTCTATGTCAAAGACATAAGAGAGAAGGGGGAATCCACTATGGATAAAGTGTGTGAACCTTCCACTAGAAAAGCAGGTTCAAGTCAATTAATAATAATTTTCTTAGATTCTACTATAAAATATCTTTAAAATGAATCTGAGTTTGTATTTTTTTGAATTTTTCTAGAATTAGTTATGAATTTAGAAAGTTTCAGAATTAAAAATAAATTAATTAACCTTATTTAGAGCCTTAATCCGTCAGGCCACGTGACGACTGATGCGATGCACTGACGCCACACGCTTTCCACATGGCATGATGAGATTCGTTATTTAAGTTGTCACATCTGAGTGCTGACTGGGATGGTGGTGCACGTGGTATCTCTGAGAACCGTTCGATCTAAGATCAGATGGCTACGATCAAACCCGCTATTTTGAAGGATTAAATAGAGGCACTAAGCGTGATTTGATCAGGACTGTTCATCCCAATCATGTGGGATGGACGGTTCATGATCTATCTCCTTCCGAGTGACAAAGGATGGATACCATCCATCAATGGTCGTTCGATCTGAGCTCACCCGAGGTCGGAAGGAGATGAAAATGATCCCACACCTTCGGGGAAGCAAGACAATCAAATTCAACTGTGAAAACCACATGCCATAAAAATTCCTTTCACAACATACCAACCTATTTTCATTCAAGGATTGGTTTCAATGACATACCTCACCGAAGCTTGTGACCAGTAGTTCTAATGATTGAGGAAGCTTTATTTGGTAGAAATGAAGCCCTGTTGAGCCATACGAGCTTTGATTTGAAGTGGTTTGCTCGAAGACCAAGGTGTTAGATGAAGGTGATCGGGCTTGATCGAACTCAACCCTCTGGCCATCAAGAAGCTTGAGAAAGGATTTGTTCTAGCTCAACTTGCTCCAAAGAAGGTGTGTGTAAAGTTAATTACACTTTGGTTGTAAAATTGGGGAAATGGGATTCACTGGTTTGCTCCCCTATTTTGGTTTCATGCAAAATTGAAAATGGAGATTTTGGGGAACTTGGGGGAAGCTTGGAATGGCTTTGGGATTCATCTCTTTGGCTGCTAGGGTTCAATCAAGTGTTTATCTTTTTTATTTTAAGTGAGAATGAGGGGTGGGGGGATACCATGGCAGGGAATCATGTGAGTTGGATTTCCTTGAGTGAAGGAGGGTGTGAGAGTGGCTGCCAAGGGAGGAGGTGCTTGTCCTTGGTGATTTGGCAAGCTCTAATGGGAATGGGGAGGTGATTTCACTTTCCCATGGATTATGGCCGACCCAACCACTGTTGGGTCAGGTCAACCATGGTCCAAGGTGTCTAGGTGGACCTATGATTGGGTGCCAAGTGACTGGGAGGAGAAAATGATAATGGGCATGTGTTTTATCTCATAAGATGCCCTAAACCCAAGAGAAAAATGATCATTTGGCCATGGGTTTGATTTGGGTAGATTTGAAATGGGTTAAAAGTGGGTTAGCCCTAATTTCAAGTGGTTTGGACTTTATTTGATTTGATTTGGCTTAATTTGACCTATTTATGTCAAATTGGGTTAGGTTTGGTCAAGTAGACCAATTGGTCAAATTGGGTCAAAATAAGAGTTAGGTTAAGTTCACATGACCAATTAGAGTGTATTGGTGTCATTGGTTTGATTCAATTTGCTTTGGATTTGATTATGGTTCATTTGGGTTTATATATGTCAAATGGGTCAAGTTGACCAATTTGACCAATTTGACTAAATTGGGTTGGGTTTGGTGTTAATTCAAGTTCAATTATCTAATTGAAAATGATTGTAGGTTTTGATTTGGTTTAATTTGGATTCAATTTGGATTTTGGCTATGACTTTAGGTCAAGTGGGTCAAGTTGACCAGTTGGTCAACTTGGGCTCAATTATGGCTTTGGTCAAGTTCAGCAAGTGATTTTGAATGAACTTGAGCCATTAGTTGTAATCAATCTGGATTAAATTATGATTTGACACATTTTGGCTTTTTAGGCTAATTTGGTTTAACTTGGGTTAAATGGCCAATTAGGCTTGGTTTGGCTCAAGTGAAGGTTTGATCATGTTCAATCATTGATTATGAGTTGGTTTGAATCAATGGTTTAAATCAATTTGGCTTATGGTAGATTTTGGCTAGTTTGAGTTTCATTTGGGGTAAATATTGACTTGGTCAATGGGCTAGGTTGACTTGGTTTGACCCAATTCAAGATAATTAATTAACCTAGGATGATTGTTGATCATGTTGTGAGGGTTGGATGGGCTTAGTTCAATCCAATTTGGGTTGGATTATAAATTGACTCAAAAAGATCTTTTAGGTCACTTTGGGTCAAGTGAACCTACATGCATTAATTGGCTTGATTCAAGTTTAGTTGAACTCAAACATGAGCCTAGGATTGAAATATAAATTCAATTGCAAGTGGTTTGAAGCCAAATTGGCTTTGGTTCATATGACAATTTCAAGTCAAAAAGGGCTAACTTGGGTTTGATTTGGGTTAGCCTGATTTAGTTTGAGAATGATGGTTCATGTTTATATTTGAGTCAATGATTATAGGGATGATTGAATCATGAAGAAATCCATGAATTTTTGAATTAGTTTGGGTATCATTTAGCCAAGTTCAAGAATTTGGCTGAAAGGGCTAAAATTAAGAATTTGATTTGATTTGGGTTTCAATCATTTGGAGTTTGGATTTGATTTATAATTTGAAAATTTGAGGTTTGCCTTGAATTTGATAGTTGAGAAAATCAATTGGATTGAGGTTGATTTGAATTTGGTTAAGGCTAAGTCCATGAGATAAAATCAAAGGGCTTAGGAAGGGATTTGGAGTTTGAATTTGATTATGGGTTTCAATCATTTGGTGGTTGGATTTGATTTTGGAATTGATTTGAATTTGAGATTTGGTTTGAAAGAAGTAAGCAATGATTGGGTTTAGGTTATAGGGTAGGCAAGTCCTCCTAAATCCCTAAGGCACAACCTATCCTTATTGGTAACTCTTCTAAGTCTCTAAGGTTAGGTTAAGTGTTCACTTAATCACTGGAAGTGTCTTAAGACTAAGGAACCCTTAGTGTTTATAAGAGTACTAGATCTATGATGAGGAAGTTGAGAGATCACTCCAAAAGTGATGTCAACAAATGCCGCCCAATAGATGTGATGTGACTGACAAGGCACGTCACCCGTATTGGTGTTGTCCGAGATGATCAATAATGTCCAAAGGATTGCAAAAACTAATGGAAATGATCTATCCCTAAGCTCGAGGTGTAGAAGGAATCAAGATTTTAGTGCAATGCAACTCAACTTATGCCAAGGGCATAAGAGAGGAAGAAATGATCTGCTGAGGGATCAAGCATGTGAACCTTCCATTAGGGAAGTAGGTTCAGGTTATCCACAAGGGATAAAGGGTTTAGATTTGAATGCAAGATATGATTTGGGTATAGCATCTGTCGAGGATTAGAATGTATAACCCGCCGAGGATAGAGGTTTGATTTGATTTGCATCTCACTAGTGAGAAATTTGATTTGAGTTAATTAGTGGGGAATCTACTGGGGGATGAAAGTTTGATTTGTTTTGTTAATTTATGATTTGAAGCTCCATTGGGGAGAAAATGATTTAGTTTTGAGCACCCATCTACTAGAGATATGAGCTCGGATCCACTGGGGATAAGGTGAATGAACCTTCCACTAGGGAAGCATGTTCAGACTATCCATGGGGAGGATAAGAATTTGGCTTAGAGCACACACCTGCTGGAGATGTGAGCTCGAATCTGCTGGGGATTGGATAGATTTAATTTGGACTCTGTTAGAGGGACGATGATGAATTTGATGAGGTGGACCTTATCGGTGTGCGATAGATCCACTAAGAAGGGGCTAATATCAGCATAGAACTGTCTTTGATCTACAAATCCAAAGGGATAGTCTACCGGCCGTGGGGTAGAGCTAACCAACCAAAGGGGTGCCTTTCGGTGTGCAATGGTCAGGTTAGGAAGAAAGCGCGGGGACTCACATCTTCCTACACAAGGAACCACTGGGGTGATTGATTGCTTGTGCAATAAATCGAACCCGACTTAATGCGACTACTGAGTGAATGCCACTGGGGGGCTTATATCAACTTGGAAGTAGTCAAGATAATGTCATTTGATTGAATTACATTTATTTTAATTTCATTTATATTAATTTGGTGGATCTCATTGGTGTGCGATGGATCCACTAAGAAGGGGCTAAAATCAGCCTAGACTTGTCTTAGATTTACAAATCTGAAAGGATAGTCTACTGGCCATGGGGTAGAGCTAGCCAACCTAAAGGTGCATTTCAGTGTGCAATGATCAAGTTAGGAAGGAAGCGCAGGGACTCACATCTTCCTACACAAGGAATCACTGGGGTGGTCGATTTCTTGCATAATAAATTGAACCCGACTTAGGTCGACTACTAAGAGAGTGCCGACCTGGGGACTTATCTCAACTCGAAAGTAGTCAGGCACTTCCTATAGGGAGTTTTGCTGATATTGCCATAAAGATATGATGCTTGCTTGGGAAAGGGGCCACTAGGGGCTTGAATTCCTAATCCACAAGTGAAGATATATTTTGTTTGTTTGTTATCGTGGATCCTATTGATTTGCAAGGGATCATACTGAGAAGGAGCTCATATTAGCCTAGTCCTATCTGAGACTTACTGGACCAAGGGAGAATCTGCATATCCATAGGATACATTATGTAACCACAGGAGTGGCTACTAGGAAAGGGGGATTGTCTAATCCAAAAGTAACTAGGGTATTGTCTAAATGGGGTTGCTAAAGACATGATCCAAATAGAGTGCCCACAGAGGAGGTGTCGCTAGGGGCGTTATCCAAAACCCTGCAAAAGAAACCCTATAGGTATACTGTGGACAACTTAAGGAGAAAGCGCGGGGACTCACATCTGTCAAGGGTGGTGTATTCACCGGGTGGGTCGCCGTCAGCATGGTAATAACCGACCAACCTAAGGTGCCCGTCGATTTATAAAAATTAGTCTAGAAAGAAAGTGTGTAGGCTTACATCTCTCTAAAGTAGAATTGATTGCCGGGATAGTCTATCTTCGGCTCGACAGGGGCTATCCGACCTAGGGCGACTACTAAGCGAGGAGTCATGTGTAAGGACTAAACCCAATCTTGAAGTAGTCAGGAGGAAAGGAGCCACTGGGGGACTTTCCCTAAACCTCAAATACACTCGACCTAGCTAGTGCATGATGGCTAATCCAAGAAGAAAGCGTGTAGGCTTACATCCTCTTAAACAAAGTCAACATGGGGTAGCTTACCGGCTACGCAGTAAGGCCTACCAAACTGACAAAGTGCTTGTTGGTTTGCAATGATCAAGTTAGGAAGAAAATGTCGAGACTGACATCCACTAGATAAGTGACAACTAGGGTGAAACATTAACAAGGTAGCATATCGACCCGACTTAGAGCAGGTAATGAGTGAGTGTCATGGGGGGCTTGCTTCAAAATCAAAATAGCTCGACATAGAAGATATGTGTTCATTTGTGTTATGAAAGTGAAAATATGATGCTGCTTGGGTTCTCTTACACTTACCCTAAACATGTAGAAATGAATGAAATGGTGCCGTAGGGGTAATTGCGACTCCACCAAGAAAGAATGCCGCTTAGGTTCTCTTACACCTAACTTAGTTGCACTAGTCGAACTAGGATGCCTCTTGGGTTCTCTCACACCTAATCTAGTTGCACTGGAGAATTATGTATAGTTTGTGTTTGTGTTGGGATAGGATGCTGCTTGGGTTCTCTTACACCTACCCTAAACACATTGTGGCAGATTCATAAGTGAAAGATATTTCTAGCACATAAGAGATGGAATTTGATATGAAAAGATGTTTATTGATGGTTATTTCCAAAGAAAATTTATGGATAATATTTCTTTAAGTAGAGCTCGTTGATTGGAAGGATCAGGCGCTATCCCTTATAATTTATAAGTTGATAAGATCCTCCTTGGTAGGCCTTCTCTATAGGAAAAAGGCCTTCCCAAGTGGGTTCAAACTTGCCTCCCATCTTTCGATGGGCAATAATTGGTCTCCTTATAACTAAAATAAGCTATCCTTATAACTCTGGTGATGCATCTTTGACTTCAGGCTCATTTGGGTCATCTAAAGTTTCTAAACATACATCCTCATAAGAGTTAGCATGATTTGAGAAAAACCTATCAGACCCCAAATGAGTGGTGATGACTAAGCAATAGTTGTTATTGTCGACTAGACCCACTGTGCCAAATCCTAGTCCTGCTCTTGATTAAGAATATATGCTTTGGTTATCCCATAACCTTTCAAAGTAATATGACCTATCTTTAGACCAAGTATGTGGGATTAATCCCTTCTTTACTAAGTTAAGAACACAAGGTGAATACCAATCAAAAGGCAATTGTATTAAATATTTATATGAATCATCTTCAAGTTTTACATCGACTTCTTGACTTAAGGATGATGCTCCCAACAAAAATCTCTTTGGCTTGACATTTGTGGATGACTTGGGGGCTTCTTTAACTACTAAACCTTCAACTTTTTGGGAAGAAAGTAAGGTTAGAGCTAAGGTTCCCAACTACTATCTCACTATTCTACATAATAGTGATTCAGATACATTCAGGATTTATTTAGAGGCATGGTCTTCATCATTGTCTGGCTCGAATGTCACCTCTAAAGGGACCCATTGAGAGGGGTTGGTCATCATGCTAACCACATGAGACTCATCCTCCTAACTGGACTCTAAGTCTATGTAGATAGCAGGAGTACTCCTGTGAGTCAGAACATAGCTCCTATTGGGTGGCTAATAGGGAGGAAGTCTTCCACCTCTGGAACTGCCTCTAGATCTATCTCTACCTCAACTTGGTGGAGGTCGAGTCATCCTACCCATGTGTTCTTATGGAGGAACAAACTGTGGGCGGAATCCAATATCTGGCTCTACTTCTTCCTCAGTTTTTGATTCTCGCTCACTTGTATTTTCTTTTTCTTTTCCAATTTTCTTTTCTTCTTCTTTTTCTTTTGTATCTTTTTCTTTTTCTTTTGAAATTTCACCAAGTTTGCGAGAATAGACTTTTTAATTTGGAGGAAGATAGTAGGTTGCGTCCTGATATATCTCGACCTCTCTAACTGAAAATAGCTTCAAGTCTCCTTTAACACAATACTCAATTACACTTCTTCTGAATTAAATGCACTGATGTAAAGAGGATGGAATTGTGTTATTTCTATGTATCCAAGGCCTACTGAGCGAAGCATCGAAAGATGTATCTGAATCAATTATGTAAAACTTGGCTTCTATCTTTTAGTCATCTATATCCAATGGCAACACTATGGAGCCTAAAGCCCACTCACCTATATACTGAATCCTCTTAACATCATTCGATCTCCTCAGAGTTTGGAGATGTCAATCCTTAAGTAGGCAAGGGTCATTAGACTCATAATATTCATTGATGCACCTAGATCAAATTACACCCTAGAGAGTCTGAATTTTCCCATGTCCACTGTAATGTATAGGGGATAGCTGTGCTCCGTTGTCCCCAAAAAAAGGTCATCATCGATGAATGTAACTCTGCGGGCTTCTCTTGACTAGCATGCCTCCTCTCCAATAGTGGTCAACTGAGCTAAGCATATTTCAGGATCAAGAAGGGTTTTTATCAATGACTCCCTTATCTCTTTGAAATAGACAAGGACATCATATATGCTTAGTTTAGTTGGCAACTTTCTTAGGTGAGCGAGGACATTGTAGTCAACTCTGGGCTGGTCCTCTACAAGCATATCCATAGGTGGAGTATCCTGTGGAGGGGCTTCTTGATCACTAGAACCTATGACTTGTTTACCCTTATCCTGAGGTGCTACCCTAGGAGGTAGAAATTTGCCACTGTGGAGGTTGACTTCAGTGACTTCATGAGAAGGTTTAGTGGAAAGTTCTACCTGCTCATTAGGTTCACCTACAGCTTCTCCTATAGGATCATCGGAGTTAGATGACTCCAAATCAATCTCAATGGGCAAACCTGAATGATTTAGGAATGGAAAATCCATTTCTAAATGAGAAGAGGAATGATCAAAACTAAAGTTATCATTATTATTTTGTAGACTTTATGAGTTTTTGAGAGGAATAAAATCTAGAGTATCAGAAGTGAACAAGATATATATGAAAGCTTTCTTCATTGATTTCTTCTTAGGTGGAGGTACATGATAGAAATCTAATAAAGTAAGCAGGGTGAGGGATTTAATGCTCTTATTTGCTGACACAACACTCCTACTAGCAGAAGAGGAGCTAGTAGAATAAGAAGTAGCAGTTGCAACGGTGGACGGAGTGCTAGACTCGGATGGTGGTTGCGCTAGTGTGATATCTCAGGAAAGTAAGGTGGACTGCTGCTACTGGGATGCCACCTCTTTCAAGTTTTCCTTAGCAAATTGCAAATCTTTCTTAGAGTTGCAGGCATGAGTTGCCTCATGGACCTACAAAGGTCATTTATTAATATTAGAATGATTTTCTTGGAGGTTCGGGATAGGGAGATATCCCAACCTTCCACTATCTTAAGAAGATCGCTTGTATCCCCAGGATTATCCTAACAGAACTGGAGGGTTGTTCTAGTAGATATTCCTCAGGGATGATAATGACACCCAACTTATAGCTACACTCAAGCTAGTCCTTAATGGTAAAGAAATCTTCTAAGACATGTCCTAGTATGCGGTGGAAGAGGCAATAGTTTGGATCATAACTCTTGCCCGCTTCCTCCGATCTCCTAGGTTCTAACAACTGGAAATCAGGCTTCTTTAAGAGGTTCTTAAAGATTTTTAGACTACCTCTCTCTTGAATGAGTATGGTTTGTTCAATTTGTCGGCAAGAGTAGGTAAATGATAGCTACCTGGTGGTGGGTAGCTATACTACTATTGGTGATGCTGATGAGGATAGTGCTGAGCAAACTGTTGAGGAGGTGGCGGTGGAGGCTGCTGTGGCAACTAAGGTGGCCGGTATGACGACCAAGGTGGTGGCAAAGGAGGTGGTAGAGGAGACTACTGAGCTTGAGATCTATATAACTAAATCCTGACTGGCTGTTTCCCCTTATCAATTGATGTGACTGCCCCTGGCTTCTTCTCAAATGCCTTTTATGATTTGGGCTTGCCCGACTAATCTTGAAAAGGTAACTGTTTGACCTCCCATTATAGACTAGCCACATAGTTCATTAATTTCTCAAATATCTTATAGGTAAACCATTTAAGCATGAAGATGATCGGGCCATGTATATGCTTGAGTAGAATTTCAATGGCATGTTGTTCAGACAGGTATGGTTTGCATTTCATAGTTAAATTGTATCATCTAAGAATGTAATCAACAAGGGACTCATCGGGGTATTGTTGAGCTACAACGAGATCGCCTATAGTTACCTTTTGTTGAGCTCCAGCAAATCTCTTAATAAAGAGCTACTCTAACTCAACAAATATCTTTATTGAACCATTGGGTAGTTCAACATACCAATCAAATACGATGCCTGTTAAGTTACTAACGAAGAGGTAGAAGAAGAGTGCATTGCTTCCACTGGCATTGCAACATCCGACCCTGAAATGTGCTATGTGCTATTGGGGGTTCCCACTTCCATCAAAGATTTTGAATGAAGGAGGGACAAAACCCTTGGGATATTGGACAACATCAAATTCCTTTGGGTAGGGTCTACCCTTTGGAATAGATTATCCACCTCAGGCTTGCTCCAATGCATCCCTCACTTGCTGTTCCACCATGCTTTTGATGTCTTTCTATTGCATGGAGGTGTTGTCTACCACCATCTTATGTAAGCTACCACTGTCCTGATCTACTGGAGAAGTACTATTGGGTTGATCCAGAACATGTGCTGACTCAGGATGATCTACCTCTATCAGTATATGCTGTGGGACTGAGATCTGATTTTGAAGTGCATGGAGGGCAGCTAATAGGTCTTCCATCCTCTTCTCCATCCGATTGATTTGATCATCTTTTTGCTTAAGCTACTGACGGAGGTGTTGGTTCAAATGGACGTCATCATCTTTCTCAACCACAACACCTTCCTGACTATGATGATCTCTCTGAAGGGAGCTCCTAGTGTCGACTATGTGAACTCCAGCTAAATCTTCAAGAAGATCATCTTCATTGGGATAAAATGCTATCCACTCATCCTTGGAACCTGTGTGATCACTACCTAAGAGTTCCATCTTCTCAACAAAGTAATTAGCTATGATCTCATCCAAAGAATGATCTAAATGTCTTTGGCACAAATACACAGAGGCAGGTGGAAGGGCTGTGGTCACTGAAATACACCTGCGTCATTTGTGTTAGCTCTAAGAGGGTCATGCTCACTAGAAGAGATGTGCTCATGACTGCTCATCGGTGGAGTGGTATCCTTAGGGAGATCTACTGTCATAGGAACTATAATACTGTGACCCTTCTCCTCTACAACTACCACTGCTACTGGCTCTGAAGGTGGTGGTGGTGTGACTACGACATTGTGGGGTTGCCACTCCTGTGGAACCATAGCTGAGGTAGAGGGTAGAGCAGGGGAGCTCGATCTCACCTCAATAGGTGGAATGGAGGGAGCGGGATCCCAAGGTCGTAACTAGATCACCAAAGGAAAAGGTCTTTCCTCGAATGGTGGCTTTTAGATCTTGGTGGGAGTGGTGGATGCTAGGAGCTGCACAGGTGAGGGTGGACAATGAGGGGAGCGGTGTGAAGGCAACACTGACTATCCCATAATGGGATACCTCGCCTCTGAGGTAGCATCGAAGAACAATCATATGCACGGATTGGGACGGAGGACAATCAGAAAAATCTATCAAAGCAAAAGCTGCCGACTATCTGGCGTATCTCCACCACACTCTCCTATCGGCATGAGTAGATGCTTGAGCCACCACAGCTCTCTCTCCCTATAGATTTGACCCTTGACACTCCTAAGGATCAATGATCGCATATCAAATAAGGTACCTGACTTTGAGCATCTGTGTGCTCTGCCAACCTGGCGCAAAATAGCCCAAAGTCTAGCATAGGGCCTATTGTACTCCTAATCTAGTGTCTCATAGTATACTACTGGTGGAGGAGAAGCAGCAATCCTCCTATAATCTTCCTCTCTGTCTAATGCTGAGAGGGGATGGAGCTTGTTGCTGGTTGGAAGTGGAGAGACCTTTCGGGGAGAACCCTCCTTGACTATGTGAGAGGCAGCCTCAAGCTCTCTGGCTACTCGCTCGTGCTCTCACTTAATCTTATAATTTTTATTGCAGCATTGAGTATGAGTGAACAGGGCAGAGCGGGAGCTAGTACCTACCTCATAAGTAGAGGAGACTATCTCATAAGCTAAGATAGCCTTCCCCTTTGGAGTAACCAAAGAGGAAGTAGTAGCTTTCGCTGGAGAAATGGCATGGACAGCTGGATGGATAAATGCTGAAACTATCTCAGAATGAGGTGTGAGAACAACTGCACCCTTCCTCTTTAATGAGGATACTCACAATTGGAGAGCATTTCAATCTAGATGACTGGTTTCTGCCCAGCCACCTCATCCCGACTAATGGTAGTGAGGGTTCCCCCTCACAAGTAACTTGAGCTCCCTTGAAACCACAACCGAAGAAGACCAAATGGGTGGAGTCAATTTCGGGGAGGCTGCCCCGATCCAAGGCCAAGTCCATCCTAAAGGAGCAAGTGAAAACAAACTTCTATGAGGCCATGAATGCTATTAAAGACTGTACTGACTGATCTGAGATGCATCTCTACAAGTGTTGAAATGTAATCTGTGTTAGATTTCCACTTAAGCATTCATTCTAGAAGAGTTGCATAGATTTGGAATCTTGAACCCACACTCAATAATTCAGATATGTTCAGTGGGGTTCAGTGGAGAGATTTTAATATTTTAAGAGAGTCTTTTGACATTTGATTTTGGTTTTAGATCCCATGCTCAACCAATTTAGGTAGGTTGGGTGGGGTTCAAAATTTTGAGAAGGTATTTTCTTTTTTGGAGATGTTTGCATTTCATGTACCTTGTTTGAAAATATTTGGTGATTTGAAAGAACCTCCACTTAGAAAATTTGAGTATGCTAAGAAGCGGTTGTGATTATGTGTTTAGAAATTTTTGTAGAGTGTCTTTGCTTGTGATGTGTGAAATGTTAATTTTGAAAATGGGGCTTTTACTTAATAAATTTGATATGTCAAGTAGAAGCCACATGCGTTTAATTTGTGTTTGAAATGGGACTTTCACTTAACAAATTTGGTATGTTAAATGAAAGCCAAATGTGATTGATTCATATTAAGTGACAGTCCAAATGTGATTGATTTAAGTTGATTTTTCTTGAAAATAGGACTCTCACTTAACAAATTTTGTATGTTAGGTGAAAGTCCAAATGTGATTGATTTAAGTTTTGATTTTCCTTTTGAAAAAGGGACTCTCACTTAACAAATTTTGGTATGTTAAGTGAAAGTCCAAATGTGATGTGATTGATGTTTTGAAAATGAGACTCCTACTTAATAAATTTGGTATGTTAAGTGAAAGCCCAAATGAATGTTTTTTTTTTTAAAAAATAAGGCCCTCACTTAACAAATTGGATATGTTAAGTGAAAGTCAAATTTATGTTCTGAAAATGAGACCCTCACTTAACAAATTGAATATGTTAAGTGGAGTTCAAATTTATGTTTTGAAATGAGACCCTCACTTAACAAATTAAATATGTTAAGTGGAGGTCAAATTTATGTTTTGAAAATGAGACCCTCACTTAACAAATTGAATATGTTAAGTGGAGGTCAAATTTATGTTTTGAAATGAGAACCTCACTTGACAAATTGAATATGTTAAGTGGAGGTCAAATTTATGTTTTGAAATGAGACCCTCACTTAATAAATTAAATATGTTAAGTGGAGGTCAAATTCATGTTTTTTTTAAAAGAGAGATTCTCACTTAACAATTGGATATGTTAAGTGTAATCAAATGCATATGAAAATGAGATTCTCACTTAACAACTTTGACATGTTAAGTGAGAATCAAATGCATATGAAAATGAGATTCTCACTTAACAATTGTATATGTTAAGTGTAATCAAATGCATATGAAAATGAGATTCCCACTTAACAACTTTGACATGTTAAGTGAGAATCAAATGTGTTTAGTGTGTTCTCTTTTTTTTTTTGGAAGGAAAAGGGAGATATTTGTTTGATAAATGTGATATGTAAAATAAGATTCCAAAATAAAAGTGAAATTCATTTAACAAATCTTGAATATGTTAAATAGATTTCAATGATATGTTTTGATGCCATGTATGTGATTTCTTTTAATTTTGAAAGAAAAAAAAAACTTCCACTTTAGCATATATGAAATATGTTGAGCGGAATTTCAATTTTTATGTTTTTGATTTGAAAAATAGGATCTTCATTCAACAAATTTGAGTATGTTGAATGAAGGTGGCTATTTTCAAAAAAGGGTGCTTCTGAAAAATGTCATTTTGTGAAAGAATTTATTTTCTTTAAATTTTTGATGAACCTTGCCTCACCAAGCTAGTGGTAAGGAAATTCTAGATTTTTATTATCTCTCCCTTCATTGATAAACATTTTTCACCTATTGGGGAGCCCAATAGTTTCAAGACCTACATGGAGTGAGGTCCTAAACCCTAAAGGATGTTGGCTAACTTTGCTTAAGGATGAACTAAGCCAAGTGCCAATGGAAGGAAAGATAGTCTCGGATTGACATAAAAAGGCAAGTCCACTATCGATGCTTGGAGATAACAATCGTCTACTAGAGATGGAGAGAGGAACCTTCCCCAGTAGAGTCGCCAGAAAAATCTGTGGTATTTATTTTCAAAAATTCATTTCATTCAAGGAGGGGGGGGGACACCACACATATCTGAGGGCATACTTATTGAGGTGATCCGGTATGACATTAAGGAATAGTGTACTATATCGAAAGATAGAAGTCAATACCATATAATGGACCTAATCACCTAATAAGGACTCGTAAGGCATGATGGGTCTTCGAATATATAAGAGATTTTTCTCCTACTTTACATGGATGAATAAAGTAGGGTTTATTTAAACTGAGTAATAAAGTTCCCTATAAAAGCAAGTCCCCATAATTAATTACATCTTAAGAAAATTGAGTCCCTTAAGAACACTCTCGATTAAAATAGGCAATTGTTGTCTCTAAAAAATTCAAAGATAGGATTATTAATAAATTTCTATTTCGGAAAATCAAGTGGGAGAGATCAAAAGGGAAGAGTTATTATTGAAATCAAAAGAGATGAGTAGGGAGTGCTCATGATACTAGGAAGCTTAGTGAGTACTCCAATCTATCCTATGGTTGGGCTTTACATTTTTGAAGTTGAGGAGATTTATTTATTTGAGTTGCAATTTTATTAGAAATCTCAAGCTTATTATTTCACAATACAATAATGTGGAAATGCCTAAGAGGTGAGGATTTATGCCTACAACCCAAAAGGAAATGACAACCTTAGATCCTAAATCTTGGGAGCTTTGGCGAGGGCCAAAGCACTACCTAAATCTAAGACGAAAGTGGGTATATGGGTTACCTCTATAAGAGAGGATAAACCACTTGACTGCTGAACTTATAATTGCCTGGAGTGGTAGCCATCTAACTCCTCCTATGCTTTAAATCTATGTAAGCAAGTCTTATGCTTTTGCAAGATGGTTAGGTTGTTATTATTTAGAAAAAAAATTAAGTCCTTAAACTCACTCCTTAAGACACTAGAGCATGACGGGTATGAATAATGACTTAAATCTAATGCAACTTTTTATCAAGTTTTATTTGATTTTGGACAATTTATTTTGACACGGGTTATGGGATTTTGTATGCCTAAATATATGAGAAGTTAATTATGAGCTAAATTAAGAGACAAAGAGGTGTTCTTCCATCATAGGCTCTAAAAGGTTAAGCCCATTCTATCTAGCACAGATGGAAGCCCTCTCTAATCACGAGTGAAATAAGATGATATGCATGTTGTTAAACATACAACATCCAGCTAAGAGGTTGCTAAATATTTTATTATCTTGATTTACAACCTATGTTTTAGGTGAGGTTATGAGTTATTTTAAAATTTTAGTTATGAGTTGGTCAGTGGGATTGAAAATTTATTTTTATCCTAAGAGCCTAATCACATCCAGGTCATACAACAATCACCAATCATAAATAAACTATGAAAAATCATACATTTTCTAATGCACATGCTAAATAAAATAACAAACAATTTTATAAAGCTATTACAAAAGAATAAAAGGAAAATGCGGTTGGGTACCGCCATATAACTCGGAAAGAAATATGGGTAGTCGAGCCCTACCCTTATACAACCTAGATTGTAAAAGAATAAATGCAAATGGTGAATGCTATGGGGGATCTTCATTCTTAATTCTTCATTCTTTATTTCTTCACTTTAGTTTACTTCATTTGATTTGTTATATTTCATTTTCCTTTTGGCTTGATTGGAATATGGTTGCTCTAAAGGCATCACATAGTACATAAGACTTAGTCTTATAACCAATGCTCATACTAATTCCCCATAACATTCATCATAATCTTAATGCAAAATTATATTAAAAGAAGGAAAATAAATCTAGCTACACCTGCAAAATAATTGTTAGCTAAACACACCATACAACCCAAGCAGTTATAGGAATAATTTGGACTTAGCACCCCACACACGGGTGGCTAAGTCCACCATCCTAACTTAGGTTATGCTCAGGGACTAAGCAACCTGCACAGCAAAAAACATTTATATTTTTATTTAATAGCCCCTTAAGCACAACCCCCAACAAAAAGCACAACTAGGCTAATATCGGCATAACATCCAGACTACACAAATACACCCTAACACTAAGTCTAAAAAATAATACATCATAAAATAAGCATACACAAAACCATACACCGCCATAACATAAAGCTAAAAATGGTGATTTAGTCTAATATGTGTGCATTAAAGCATATGTAGTAGATCCTAACTAGGCTTTAGAGTTGTAATTTGCTAAGTGTGAGGGATTCGATTTATAAAGGGTTGATTTCTCTTTAAGTGTCTTAAGTGATTTGAATATTTTATTTAATATTTTCCTTTTATTTCATATAGCCCACACTTAACATCTAAGTGATATGAAAAGAAGAAAGAGAGGGAATCTCTTTTTTATCCCCACCTTAAGGCATTTCTAAAGCAAGTTAATTAATTAATTTCCTTTAGTGAATGACTTATTATATATTTTAATTAATCCTAAGTTTAGGTTCATTCTAATTGGCCTTATTCAATAAGAAAGACATCTTAAGAATAATTAAGGTGAATTACTATCACATAACACATGTTCATTTATTTCTTTCCATCATGTATATCATGCATATGAATAATCCTAAGCATACCTATACATGCAATGTAAATCTTAGCACATGTTAATGATGAATGCAAAGAAGTATGTTTGGAATTCAAAGATTTCATTTAATTGAAGTACGATGCATGTATTTTTAATAGAAAAGATGGGTTTTTCATCCATCAGCTAAACACACTTTCACATGTATAAAAGTTTTACGTGAGTACGTTGCCATTATTTTCTACACCAGGGCGTAAGGTATAAGACCTGTTTAGGGATACTTAAAGCCTCACGGCCCAGAATGTCTAGACTAATATACCACTTTCTTAGATACATGTGGATGTATAAGCAACTATAAGGATAGGAAAACCTATGCAAAAGTTGTGTTTGATTCACTTATTTTGTGATTCTTATTCGTTGGCCACATTACACATACATATGTATAAGAGTTTTAAGTAAGTACGATGCCATTGTTTTCTATATTAAGGGCATAAGATACAAGACCTACTTAGGGCTACTTAAAATCTCACAGCCCCGGGATGTCCAGACTAATATATTATTTTTCTCAAAAACATATGAATGGACAAAAAGAACCACAAGAATAAGAAATCATGCAAGAAATTATGTCTGATTTGATTATATGATTTATGATTCTTATTTATTGGCCACATCACACATACACATGTATAAGAGTTTTAAGTGAGTACGATGCCATTATTTTCTACACCAGGGGAGTAAGGTACAAGGCCTACTAAGGGCTACTTAAAGCCTCACAGCCCTGGGATGTTCAGAATAATATACCACTTTTCTCAAATACATATGAATGTACAAAAAGAACCACAAGAATAAGAAATCATGCAAGAAATCATGTTTGATTTGATTATGTGATTTACATATATGATATCAAGTTCTTCCTAAGTCTTAACATGGAGATGCATGGGAGTAGATTTAGGCAAATGTTGTGTTCTTTTCAAATGAACTATACATTTGTGAATCCTATATGAATCCATGTAAGATAAAGAAATAGAACTTCATTTTACACATCTTATATTATCAACACACGCAAGCTTATAGCTATTTATAATTAACATCACTTCATTTATAATAATTGATTTATAGGCTTCTGAAAATAACATTTGATTTAGTGGTGATAATAGCCACACCTATTTAATTCAACTCAACATGCAATTTGACAAAAAGGAAACCATTTTATTTGATTAATTTTGAAATAAATGAATGCATGATTACATATGGCGAGCAACATTTAACATTGAGTGGAAAGAAATAAAACCACACAAGCATGTGATTTCATTCAAATCCAATTAAGTCCTAAGGACAATCATACTAAATAAAGTCACTTAAAATAAATCAAAGTTTCTTTAATGTCATTTCATTTTGAGTTTGATTTGATTTAGAAATTATGAAAGAGGTTTGTTGGTCCTTATCCCATTCCCCATGTATGAGTTAATTTTGGTTTAATGAGGAAGTAATTAAGTTGATTTTAAGATTTAATTAGGATAGGGTGTGAATTAAATGAATTAATTAACCCTTACCTACATCACCTTAAGTTAATTAACTAATTAATAATGAGCCAACATGATATGCAACCACATGGAAAGTAAATTTGTAATGCTCCTAAAAAATGAAAGGGGCTTAATGCAATTGGCTTATGATTAATAATTAATTAAGCTTAAGGGATCTCACTTAACTACTTTTATGATTTTGTCACACATGAGAGCCAACTATAATTTTATTATCTCCCCCCTTCGGTCATTGAACACCCAAAGAGCTACCCAAGATTAGGTTAGAGAAATATATTCAATTAGATTAATTAAGTTTATTAATTAGTTAATTAAATCTTAATTAATTTTAACCAACTAAAATGAAATGGGCTTAGAGAAAGAGGCAAAGAAGAGAGCCTAAGTCTCAATCCCTAAATTCTTTCAATTAATTGATTGAGGTTTATGTATGATTTAGATTTTGATTAATTTTATTGATTAATTAATTAAGAGGTGTTAATTAATTAATTACTTATGAGGGACTAGGGAAGACTTAAGGAAAATATTGTAATAGGGAGCCCCAATCCATTTCCATAGACTTCATATCATTAACAGAGGTGAACTAGCTTGATTGATTGATTAATTTACTATTCATTTGCTTAATTATCCCTAATTATATTAAGAAAGTATATGGGGAGGTAGAAGTCATCCCTCTAAACATATACAGAAAGTTTGAGATTAATTGGATGGTTAATTATGAAGTAATTAGACTAGTTACATTTTTAATTAAACTCTAATTAGACCAAATTCACAGTTCAAAATCAATTATTAATAATTTTACTAGATTTTACTCTGAAATATCTTTAAAATTAACTTGAGTTTATATTTTTTGGATTTTTCTATAAATAGTTATAAATTTGGGAAGTTTTAGGATTAAAAATAAATTAATTAACCCTATTTAGAGCCTTAATCCGGTCGGGCCACATGGCGACTGATGCGGTGCACTTTTCACGTGGCGTGATGGGATTCGTTATTTAAGTTTTCACATCCGGGTGCTGACTCGGATGGTGGAAATCGCGGTATCTCCATGGACCATCTGATCTAAGATCAAATGGCCATGATCACGATCAAACTCGTGATTTTGAAGGATTAAACAGAGGCACTAAGTGTGATTTGATCAGGATCGTTCATCCTGATCATACGGGATGGATGGTCCATGATCTATCTCCTCCCGAGCGATGAAGGATGGATACCATCCATCAATGGCCGCTCAATCCAAGCTCACTCGAGCTCGGATGGAGATAAAAATGATCCCACACCTTCAAGGAAGCAAGTCAATCAAATCTAATGGTGGAAAACACATTCCATGAAAATTTATTTTACAAAATACCAACCTATTTCATTCAAGGCTCGGTTACAATGGTCCATGAGTTTGAGTGAGAATGAGGGGTGAGATACCCCCTCATTCCTTGGATCGAATGGCCATGACTGGTTTAAGAATTTTTGATCAAGGGGTCACCATGGGAGCTTGATTTGGGCAGGGAATTATGTGAGTTGCATTCCCTTGAGTGGAGGAGGATGTGAGAGTGGCTGCCAAGGGAGGAGGTGCTTGTCCTTAGCAGTTTGGAAATCTCTAAGGGGAATGGGGAGGTGATTTCACCTCCACCTCCCCATGGATTATGGCCGATCCAACCACTGTTAGGTTAGGTTAGCCATGGTCCAAGGTGTCTAGGTGGACTAATGATTGGGTGTCAAGTGGCTAGGAGGAAGAAATGATAATGGGCATGTGTTTTGTCTCATAGGATGCCCTAAATCCAAGGGAAAAATGGTCATTTGGTCATGAGTTTGATTTGGGCAGATTTGAAATGGGTTAAAAGTGGGTTAGCCCAAATTTCAAGTAGTTTGGAGTTTATTTGATTTGATTTGGCTTGGTTTGACCTATTTAGGCCAAATTAGATTAGGTTGGGTCAAGTTGACCAATTGGTCAAATTGGGTCAAACCAAGGGTTGGGTCAAGTTCACATGATCAATTGGAGTGTATTTGTGTCATTGGTTTGATTCAATTTGCTTTGGGTTTGATTATGGCTCATTTGAGTTCATATGGGTCAAATGGGTCAAGCTGATAATTTGACTAATTTGGGTTGGGTTAGGTGTTGAGTCAAGTTCAATTAGCTAATTGAAAATGATTGTAGATTTTGGTTTGGTTTAATTTAGATTCAATTTGAATTTTGGCTAATTTGACCCTTTAAGTCAATTTGGGCTAAGCTGGGTCAAGTTGACTAATTGGTCAACTTGGGCTCAATTATGGCTTTGGTCAAATTCAACAAGTGATTAGGATTGAACTTGAGCCATTGGTTGTAATCAATTTGGATTAAATCATGATTTGACCCATTTTAGCTTTTTAGGCCAATTTGGGTCAACTTAGGTCAAATGGCCAATTAGGCTTGGTTTGGCTTAGGCGAAGGTTTGGTCATGTTCAATCATTGATTATGAGTTGGTTTGAATCAATGGTTTCAATCAATTTGGCTTATGGTGGATTTTGGCTAGTTTGGGTTTCATTTGGGCTAAATGTTAACTTGGTCAATGGGCTAGGTTGACTTGGTTTGACCCAATTCAAGATAATTGATTAACCTAGGATGATTGTTGATCATGTTGTGAGGTTTAGATGGGCTTAGTTCAACCCAATTTGGGTTGGATTAGAAATTGCTTAAAAAGGTCTTTTAGGTCACTTTAGGTCAAGTGAGCCTAAATGGGTTAATTGGCTTGATCATGGCTTGATTCAAGTTTAGTTGAACTCAAACATGAGCCTAGGATTGAAATATAAATCCAATTGCAAGTGGTTTTAAGCCAAATGGGTTTTGGTTCATATGACAATTTCAAGTTAAAAAGGGCTAACTTGGGTTTGATTTGGGTTATCTTGATTTGGTTTGAGAATGATGGTTCATGTTTATATTTGAGTCAATGATTGTAGGGATGATTAAATCATGAAGACATCCATTAATTTTTGAATTAGTTTGAGTATCATTTAGCCAAGTTCAAGAATTTGGCTAAAAGAGATAAAATTAGGAATTTGATTTGATTTGGGTTTCAATCATTTAGAGTTTGGATTTGATTTATAATTTGGGGATTTGAGAAAATCAATTGGATTGATGTTGATTTGAATTTGGTTAAGGCTAAGTCCATGAGATAAAATCAAAGGACTTAGGAAGGGATTTAGAGTTTGAATTTGATTATGGGTTTCAATCATTTGATGGTTGGATTTGATTTTGAAATTGATTTGAATTTGAGGTTTGGTTTGAAAGAAGGAAGCAAGAATCGGGTTTAGGTTATAGGGTAGGCAAGTCCTCCTAAATCCCTAAGGCGCAACCTATCCTTATGACTAACTCTTCTAACTCTCTAGGGTTAGGTTAAGTGTTCACCTAATCACTAGAAGTGTCTTAAGACTAAGGAACCCTTAGTGTCTATAAGAGTCCTAGATCTATGATGAGAAAGTTGAGAGCTCACTCCAAAAGTGAGGTCAACAGGCTCCTTTCATACCAAGAATGCCATCCTTAAGTCTAGATCCATCCTACTTCTCTGAAAAGTTGTTCTTGTATACCTTCAATCTCCTAGTGTTCTGCCTAAGAGAAGTGTTTTTATAAAATTCAATTAAATGTTTTTCTTTCATATGCTTAAAGCGTATGTACCACAACTAAGCAACTCCCTGTCTAGTAAAAAATATGACATCTTTTATGATTGTGTGACCATGTAAAGTATATAAATTGGCAAATTCTCTCTACCCCTTCATCTTGATAAGGTTGCATCTACCGATCATTAAGACTCCACCTTCATAAGTGTATCAATACCACTTTGCATTAATGATACTCAAGAAAATAAAACTTCCCTTCAAATTTGGGACCTGTCTAACACCATCCAAAGTTTAGATGATGCCATCAAATATTACCTTGATTGTACCAGTACCAATTATTTAACAAAATATACTATTTCCCATAAGCACCTTGCCTATAACTATAGTTTCATGTGTTGAAAATCAATCCCGATGGAGACATGTAAAATGAATAGTCTAAATCAAGGATCTAATTTTAATGAGACTTACAACCATCAGTACTTGCAACAGGAAGATTACCATCATAAAGATCTTATGTATTTAGCTTCACCAAAATTTTTTTTCTTTTTGATTAGCAATGGCTTTCTCCTTCTTTTGTAACTTGAAGCCCTTAGATTTAATGTGTCACTTCTTCTTGCAATATTGACATACTTTATCTCTAATAATGGTATTAGATCTCCTTAATGCTTTAACACTAAAACTTGATTCCTAAGTTCTTCAATGAACAAGAAGACCTTCGCCTTCCGATTTAGATCCAATAACAAGAGGTTTTAACTTCTTCTTAAAAGAAAAGACCATGTCACCTTATTTAATGTCAATGAGCCTTGGTTATAAAGGATAGTGTATCTAATGGTCAAATAAGAGGAAGGCAATGAGTAGAGGATAATTAACCCCAAATTATCCTCATCATATTTGACTTCATCGTCTAGATTTAAGATGATTTCTTTAAAAATAGTCAAATGATCCTTCAGAGAACCACCTTCTAACAAATAACCAGTTGCTGCCCTTTAAAAACAGTCAAATCATGCTTAGTTGTTCTAACGTTTCCCAAAGAGTGACAATAATTTTCTCCTTTTAACATATTGTGAAATCTATTTTGAGAGTTGCAGATAAATAATAAAAAGTGTTTTTTGATCCCTACATTATTTCTTCTTTGGAGACCAACTTGAAGGCACTTGATCAACCCCCAATAAAGCATCATTTAGATCCATCTTAGCAAGAGCAGGCTGAATTTTTACTTGACACAACTAGAATATGATGTTGCGATCCAAATGTAAAATACCATATTCCACAGTTGTCATCTTCAAAAATTTTAAATCGAAGAACCCGGTGTTCTGCTGCCACTAGTTAGAAAATAAGACAGTGGAAGCATAACCAGGATCAAGAGTAATGCTTATTGGAGACTGTTGACCTCACTTTTAGAGTGAGTTCTCAACTTTCTCATCGTTGATCTAGGACTCTTATAGACACTAAGAGCTCCTTAGTCCGAAGACACTTCTAGTGAATAGGTGAACACTTAAACTACGCCTAGAGACTTAGAAGGGTTAGCCATAAGAATATATTATGCCTTAGGGATTTAGGGAAACTTGCATATCCTATGACCTAAACCCAAACTATGCTTACCATCTCAAACCAAACCTCAAATTCAACTCAAATACCAAATCTAAATCCAAATTTTGAACTAAATGATTGAAACACATAATCAAATCCAAAGTCAAAATCCTTCTTAAAGCCTTATGGTTGAATTCCATAAACTTAGCCAAATCTCCATCGAACTCAACCCAAATTTGATTTATCTCTTCATGAATCATTTAGATCTTCATTTATATTCACAAATATAAATGAGATATAAACTCAAATATCCAAAACTAAATCAAATTAAATCGAAATCCAATCAAAACCCTTCTTAAGCCATATGGACCTATCTCAATGAACTTAGCCAAATCTCATATAATTCAACCAAAAATCAATTGATTTCTTCATGAATCAATTATTCATTCATTTATATTCATAAATATAAATGAAACTCCCATCCTAATGGCCAAAACTAAAACAAACCAATCAAAACCCTTCTTAAGCCTTTTTGACCTACCTCCCATGAGCTTAGTTAGATTTGCTTCCAAATCACTCCAAACTCAAGTGAGTTTCTCATAAATCATTTTTATATTTATTTATATTCCCAAATATAAATGAAATATAAATTCAAATAGCCAAAACCAAGCCCAAAATGAAACCAAAACTCAATTTAAGCCCTTTAAGTCAATTCCTTAAACTTGGCCAAATTCTATTTAAATCAAGTCAAAACCAATGAATTTTCTCTTAAATCAATCATTCCTTTAATCATCTACCAAAATATAAATAAAAACTACAATTATCAAACTAAACTCAAGTCAACCCAAGTCAAGCCCAAGCCTTTTTGACTTGAAAACTCCAAATGAACCAAAACCTATCATAGTCCAAATTGATTGCAGTTGGATTTATATTTCAATCTTAGGCTCATATATAAGTTCAACTAAACTTGAATCAAGCTAAAAACAAACTAATAAACCCATTTAGGTCCATGACCCAAAGTGGCCTAAAGGACCTTTCTAAGCCAAGTTCTAATCCAACCAAAATTGGATTAAACTAAGCCTATCCAAGCCTCATATCATGATAAACAATCACCTTAGGATGTTCAACCACCTTGAATTGGGTCAAACCAAGTCAACTTGATCCTTTGACCAGGGTCAACCTTTAGCCCAAATGAAACCTAAACTAGCCAAAACCTACCATACACCAAATTGTTTGAAACTATTGATTCAAACCAACTCATGATCAATGATTGAACACGACTTGGCCCTCAATTGAGCCAAACTAAGTCCAATTGGTCATTTGACCCAAGTTGAACTAAACTAGCCTAAAAGGTCAAAATGGGTCAAATCATAACTAACCCAAATTGATTGTAACCAATACCTCAAGTTCATTCCAAATTTATTATTGAACTTAACCAAAGACATAATTGAGCCCAATTTGACCAATTGGTCAACTTTACCCAACCTAGCTCAAATTGGCCTAAAGGGTTAAACTGGCCAAAATCCAATTTAAATCAAATTAATTCAAACTAAAGACAATCATTTTTAATTAACCAATTGAACATGAATCAACACCTAACCCAACCCAATTTGCTCAAATTGGTCAAAATGGTTAACTTGACCCATTTGATTTCAAATGAGCCAAAATCAAACCTAGGCAAAATTGATTGAAACCACTTAAACTAAAACTCTTCAAATCATCATTTGAACTAACAAACCTTGGACCTAATTTATTGGTCAAACCCAACATAAACTCATAGGAACCCATTTGACAAAATGAAGCCAAAACTCATAAAACCAACCCATGGGACTTTGATGGTTGACCTAACCTGACCCAAACTGACCCTAGGTCAGCCCAAAAGCCAAGCAAGCCCCATCCAAGCCATAGTCCATTAATTAATCCCATTTCACATAGGATTCCACCCATAAATGGCAAAGTTCACTCTCCCATCACCGTAGCAGCCCTCACTCACCCAAATGAGAGGTCACCTAACCCACCTAGGCCACCTAACTTATGCTAGGTCAGCCATGGACCAAAGGGAGGTGAGTTAACTCACCTCTCATACAAGTCGACCACCCAAGGGATCAAGCTAAGGAGATCTCCCCACATCCGATCTTGAGCCACCTACCATGAGTTCCTCCAACCCAATCAAGCCACGTGGACCCGATTGAGATCCCTCCGGCTCTCTGACGATGGCTAGTCAGCCAAAAAATGAGAAGTCATCCCGTCCATCCAACTCATCAAATCAAGGGGTATACCCCCTCAATTCGAACGAGAATTGCATCAATTGACTTTGTACGAGCTTCTTAACATAATTTTGAGCTTCCTTGTGAGTTCTAGAGCGATCATAAGCTTCCCACCTTCGGCATTCCCTCTTCTCGTGTAGAACTAAAATAGGGGAGGCCATCTTCAATCTAAGCTCCTTCAATTTGCCACCAAAGATCAATTACTCATTCTTACACCATCTCCATACCTCATCGAGGCTACTCGAAGCTTCCTGCAAGTTCCAAACTCACCAGAGCAGGGACTTCGATTGCCACCAAGCTCCAAGGTGAAGAAAATCAATCCATCGAGCGAACCAAGGGGAATTGGCTTGATTGCTTCTCAACAGGGCCTCGTCTCTACTAGACGAGGCTACCTCCATTGATCTCACTGCCGGTCTTGAGCTCTGGTGAGGTAATTCCTCAAAACTATCGATATAGAAAAATTTGGTTTGTCTTTTGTGAAGGAAACTTGCATATGAGCTCATCCTAGCCATTGGATCCTTTGCATGAAAGTATGGGTTGAGTTTGGAGTGAATTTGAGCTCGAGTGAGCTCGGATCATGCGATCCATGGCAGGTGGGCTTCGTCATTCATCACACTTGAGAAGGAGGATCACAGGTCATCCATTATGCATGATTGGAATGGATGGCTCTACTCAAATCATGTTAGATCCATCTATTTTCTCCCCTTTATGCCACGGGTTTGATCTGCGCCATCCGATCCAAGATCAGACGTTGGAGATTGATGACACATTTGTTGCCAGCTGGCTCAATGCACGGACGTGACAACTTAAATAGCCAATCCCGTGGTGCCATGTGGAAAGCATGCCATGTCAATGCACCACATGGTGCCAACAGGATTAGGCTTAATTAAGTCTAATTAATTAGATTTTAAGGCTGAAACTTCCATAATTTATAACTAATTGTAGAAAAGTTCAAAAATATAAATAATGGCTCATTTTAAAGGTATTTCAAAGGAGAACTTAATAAAAATATTTTCAATTGGTTTTGAATCATAAATAGAGCTTAATTAAAGTTTAATTAAAAATTTAATTAGCTTAATTACTCTGTAATCATTCAAGTGATTGATCCCTAAAATTTTGAGATTATTTGAGAGGATGACCTTTAACTCCTCTAATTTTCTTGGGATTTATTACTTGCTAAATTAGGATTATTGATTAATTAATCCCTAATTACCTTCTTAATTTATTAAGAGATAATTAAGCATATGAACAGTAATTAATTAACTATTTAGACTCTATAATCACTGTTGAACAGTAATGGGGTTTAGGGAATTGGATTGGGGCCTCCCTCCTAATCTTTTCCCTAAGTTTCCTTCCCTTTTCAACCAAAATGCTAATTGATGATTAATTAATTAATTAATTAATAACTTAATTAGCTAAGTTAAAATTTAAATCACATTAAATCATGCTTGATCAAGAGGGTGGCTTGTGGAATGAGGTTGGGACCTCTTTCCCTACCTTTCCCCTTAAGCCCATCTCATTTCAGAAGATAATCAATTAACTTTGATAATTAATTAAAGACAGTTGAATTAACGGATTAATCATTTGATTAAATTAAGTTAAAACCTAATTGAAAATCTGATTTCCCTTATTTAATCTTGGGTAGAGCTTTAGGTGTTCAAGAACTTAAAGAGGGTTAATGAAATTATGATTAGCTCACATGTGTGAGAAAATCATGAAAGTAATTAAAATAGTTCCTTAGGCTTAGTTAATAAATGATTATGAGCTAATTGCATTAGGCCCCTTTCATTTCATAAGAGCATTGCTATTTACTTTTCAAATTATTTGCATATTACATTAGCTCATAATCATTTAATTAATTGCCTTAAGGTAATATAGGTAAGGGTTTAATTAATTAATTTAATTCATGCTTAAATTAATTAATCCATAAAATCAATCTAATTGATTCTTATTAAATCAAATTAACTCACATATGGGGAATGAGATTACGATCAACAAATCTTTCTCATATATCTTAAATCAAGTTAAACACAAAATCAAAAGTGACATTAAGAAACTTTGGTTTGTTTTCAATAAGCTTATTTAGTATAATTGTCCTTAGGAATTAGTAGGATTGAATGAAATTACATGCTTATGTCTCTTTATTTCTTTTCAATCATATTAAAATGTTGTATGTCAATTGATTCATGCATTCATTTCTTCAAAAATTAATTACAAATAAATGATTTCCTTTATGTCAAGCTTTCATGTGTTGATTCAAATTAATATATATGTGGCAACTATCATTATTAAGTCTAAATCTATTTTCCAAATCTTATAAATAATTGATTACATGTGCTATGAATGCTAGTTATAATGATTATAGCTTAAGTGTATGAAGTAAAGTTCTTTTCTTTCATTCATATATTGATATATGTAAGTAAGAATGTTAATAGGTATTTAGTTTGAACATCCCAAGAATACGAGGCTTTAGCTAGCCCCAAGAAGGTCATTTGATTACCTCACTTTCTAGGTTTAACAATGACACGTACTCCATTTGACTTCATTCTTACATATTTCAATATAAGAATTTAAATAAGACTTTACACCATGTGCATAAACATTTTCAAAAAGTAAAACTTTGGAATGGTTTTCTCTCCTTTAGTTATGTATACATTCATATGTATTTGAGAAAAGCAAATATTTAGTCTGGACATTCCGGGAATATGAGACTTTAAGTAGCCCCCAAGGAGGACATTTGATTACCTCACTTCCTTGGTTAACAATGACATGTACTAGCTTATGTCTCTCATACATGTGTATGTGTACTTAATTATCGAGTTAAAACCCCTCTTTCTTTTACCAAAACACATGCACTTACAATTTTTAAGTGATAGAATTAATTAATCATGTGATTAAAGCTCTTTTTCTTACATTCATGTATGCAAATTTACATGTGTTTGAATACAAATGGTATTCAGTCTAGACATCCCAGGAATACGAGGCTTTAGCTAGCTATAAGAAGGTCATTTGATTATCTCACTTCTCTAGTTAATAATGACACGTATCTGTTTAACTTCATTCATATGTATTTTTGCACAAGAATCTAGATATGCTTTAAATTACTATGATAAAAATACTTCAACCAAAAGAAAAGTATAAACTTTAAATGTACATGTTCATATTCATTATTTAAGTGTACCAACACTTATTGCATGTATAAATATGTTTATGACTTAGTCATATGTGTGCTACATATGATGAAAAAAATGAATAAACATGTGCTATGTGATCGTAATTAATTCTAATTAATATTAAGATATCTTTCTTATTGAATGAGATTATTTAAAGTGAACCCAAACCTATGATTAATTAAAAATATGTGATAAGTCACTCACCAAAGAGAATTCACTTAATTAATATATTTTAGAAGTGACTTAAGATAGGGATAAAAGAAAGTAACTGTCTCTTTTCTTCTCTTTATAATGCTTAGTTATTAAGTGTAAGTCAAGTAAAAAAAAAGAAAACATTAAGTAAAAATCTCTCAAATTAATTAAACCACTTAAAGTGAAATCAACTTCTTATGATTAAACACCCTTTCATACTTAGAAAATTAACAAAGCCTAGTTAAGGCATACCACACAAGCCTTAATACACACACTTTAGAATTAAGTCACCACTTCTAGCTTTATGTTAGGGCGGTGCATGGTGTGATGAATATCTTATTTTATGATGTATTATTTTAGACTGGATGTTAAGTGTATGCTTTGTAGACTAGATGTCAGGCTGTGATTAATGTGATAATATTTTCTGTAGGGGATTATGCTTAAAGTGTTTATATATATATATATATATATATATATATATATATATATATATATATATATATATATATATATATATATATATATATATATATATATATATATGCTCTCTTTTGGGTTGCTTAATTCCTAAGCATAATCCAAATTAAGCTAGGTGGGCTTGGTTACCCATGTGCAGGATGTTAAGTCCAAATTATTCATATAACTGGTTGGGTTGTATGGTATGTTTAGCTAACACTTATTTTGTAGGTGTAGTTAGATTTACTTTTTCTATTTTTAATGTAATTTGCATTAAGACTTCGGATTAGTGCTATGGGGGTTTAGGATGAACATTGGCCAAAAGGTTTGATCCTGGGAAGCCATGTGATGCCTTGTAGCCTATTAAATCAAAAGAAACAAACCAAATGAGGAAATGAAGGAGATATGAGATATGAAGAATGAAGACCCCCACATAGCATTTATTCATTTGTAAGTTTGTAATTATTATTTCATATATCAAGTTGTATAAGGGTATAGCTCGGCTACCCTTTTCTCTTTTCGGGTTGTACGGCGGTACCCGACCACACCGACATGTTATTCTTTTGCGTTAGATTTATAAAATTATTTGATATTTTGTTTATAATTTCACAATAGAAATGACATACCTTTTTATAATTTTTTTATGAATGGTGATTTAATGTGTGGCCTGAATCCAATTAGGCTCTTAGAGAAAAATAAATTTTCTGCCCAAATTGCAAAACATAACTAAATTTTCTAAATAACATAAAACTTCACATAAATCCTAGGCATTAAATCAAGATAACTAAAAGATTTAGCAATCCCTTAGTTGAATGTTGTATGCTTAAGATCATGCATTTATATTGCTTCACTCTTGCTAAGAGAGGATTTCCATCCTTGCACGATGTGAGAAAACTTGACTTTTGAGGATCTCCTCTGTGGTGGAAAACACCTCTTTCTCTCTGATTTAGCTAATAACTTCATTTCAACATACATTTATATATATTATTCATACCACTCATGCTATAGTCTCTTAGGGAGTGAGTTTAAGGACTCTAGTTTCTTCCTAAATAATAACAAAATAACCATCTTGCAAAATCATATGATTTGACCACATGATTTTAAAATATAGGAAGAGTTAGCTGGCTGCCACTCCAGGCAGTTATAAGTCCACCAGTCGAGTGGTTTACTCTCTCTTATAGAGATAAACCATATATCTATTTTTTCTTAGATTTAGGTCGTACTTTGGCTTATGCCAAAGCTCCCTAGATTTAGGATCCAAGATTGTTATTTCCTTCGGGCTACAAGTATAATTTCTCACCTCTTAGGCATTTCCATAACCTTGTATTGTGGGATTATAAGTCATAGTCTTCTAATAAAATTTTAACTCAAACAAATAAATCTCTTCAATTTAAAGCATATAAAGCCCAACCATAGGATATGTGTGGGCTCCAAAAATTCACCACTGACCTCTCAACAAATGAATGAAGAGAGTATGATTTTATGTGTCGGTGTAATTTTCAGAAGGCAGATAGAATAGTAGATAAGAAACTATCTAAAGATTTCGTTCATATTTGGTGAGGACTTTAAATTTGGTTCCAGGTTTCCTATAGGCGCAAGCCCCTATAATTAATTACCCCTCCCAATAAGTGAGAGAGAATTTTTGATTAAGGATAGTCATTAGGTCGCTTAATACGTAGTGTATAGTAGCAGAATGTGGAGTTTAAGATTTATAATTATGAAATTCTTCATTTCAGCTTAGATCGAACGGTTGGGAGAATGATTACATGCCTGATCTAGATCCCATGGTTCTATCATCCTGGGCCATCATGGTCCCTAGTCTACTTAGTCATAGGAGGTAGTCAACCCAACCTGATCGAAGGATCCTTATCAACAACACATGGGTTACATCATCCAATAAATCCTTGTAGACCTGGGGTGGTGTTTGTTTAAGGAGATAGGCTTAAGTCTACCTTAGCTGACAGAAGAATGTTTTTCCTATCAAGTATACTCTATGATTCACAACTCAAAGGGCAAAGCCATTGGGGAGCATACAGGCTACGATCGTGATCGCAATATAATGGAGCCTTACTAGCCAAACCACCCGATCAGAGGACCCTGGTCGTAACTTCATCATCTGTGGAGCTTATTGGTCAAGCCACGCAGTCATAGGACATGGGTCACATCTTTACTAGCATGAGATTGGTAGAGAGGGAACATAGTAGAACACTTGATTTGACATTGACTCTTTTATGAGCCAGAGTTTTCTTAATTTGTCATCTCTGATAAATAATTATGGAAGATGAATAGATTGAGTTTTACTTTAAACTTTTATTGATTGAATTTTATTTAAGCAATTTTTAGATTGACATTTAATTTGAATTGGATTTGATTTGAAAATAGAATCACATTTTGATGGAAGTATCCCCTCTGGTTGAAATCACCATTCAACATGGCCATCATCAGGGTAGTTAACTGATTGAATCAAATATATTTGAGAACTTTAGATCCTCAACTCGCTTTCTAAGGAAGAATAGATCTACTTGATGAATTAGCTTCTATATTTTACTAAGTTAAAATTCTTATAATATATTTTAGGTTTTGTTAACCCAAATCCTTCAGTTACGTATTGCTTATAACCCAGTATCTCACACACTTGAATCTAAAAATTTAGCATAATATCAAAGCCTATGCGGGTGTATTAAAGAATGTCATAATTAACTCCTTCTGTTCACATGTACAAAGTGTTGTGAATCCGGTGGCATAGAGTTCAACTTTATATTTTTGATTCACAGCAGTGTAATTTTGCTTATACTTAACTTGATAGAAAAAATAGAACGGTTATTTAGCTTATGCATATTGCTAGGATTTTACATATTTTCTAATCTTCATATTCAACTTTCATTTTCACCCATAGAAAAACTAGCATACCTCTTTCAACTTAGCTTATTAAATATAATCCTTATTGCTTAAGTCATGCTTGAATTGCATTTGTATTTGAATGCTAGCTTTCAAGCTTACTATAAGTTTCTTGTGATTTTGAATATGAATCCAATTAGATTTTCTCTTAGGTCAATTAAAGTGACACATTATAAGAATTATATTCGTGGTAATTAACTATGTATCAAATTCTTTGTGTATCTCACTTAAACTTTCTCATCACTTTTCAACTAGCTCGGAAGTAAGCTATCAAGCTTCGTATAAGTTCCCCATATTTAATTATGTTGAATTGAAATCATTTTTAATTCACTTGTAATAAGTTATAATAACTTCAATGTTTATTTTGTGAGCCATTTAATTCGTGCTTGCAAGTGGATCATCAATCCTTTTTAATTATTTCATTGCTTGAATGTTCATTGAAAGGTTTCGTAGGCATTTGGTGAATTTCTAAGCCATTAAATTTAATTAGTGAGATGAATAATTATATTCAAGTGATCACTAAAAGTTATATTTGTGCTCATTGAAAAGTTGTATGATTGTGTTTATAAGCAAACTATCAGACTCCCTATAAGCACTTGTATTTATTATATGCATTTTGTAACTTCACATTTGTTATGCTCAAAATTTTGATTTAACTCTTTTATTTAATTCCATTTAAACTCTTTTATTATCTCTTTTTCATTTTATTTTCTAAGACTAAAAATGCGATGAAATTTTGACGGCCTCTCGGCGTCATCCCCGCGTAAGGGGCTTCATCAGAAGTGTTTTGGCTTTCTCGGTATGCCCTATTAAGTGTAGCGAGTAGTATCTTACGACACCACAGTTGATTTCTATCTCATCACGCCCTAATGAGTGTGACGAGGCCTTTAAACCTAAAAGAAGACAAATGCAATGCAATATCATTTCTTTTCTCTTTTTTTCTAAGTCCAGAAATTTGACAAAATTTTGGCAGCATTTTGGCTAGGAGCGACATCTAACAATTTGTTTAGCTTACTCGGTACGCTCTATTGAGCGTTATGAGTGGTGTCTTGCGACACCACAACCGTCTTCGCACCCGCTATTCCCTATAGGGAATTAATGGGGTCTTGGAACCTGCAAAGAGAGACGCAAGCACATATATATACTTTCACATTCACACACATTTTATACATTTACATCGGTGTGAGGCAACAATACAATTGACGTGATAATATGAAATATATCTCTTTTCTCTATTTTTTTATATCTCACATATTTTCCTTTCTAATTTTTTTATCATAAAGAAAGAAAGGGAGATAGAGAGAGGTAAAGAGATAGAGAGATAGAGAATGGAGGGCTCAGTTTGCTTCAATCCATAGATCATATGAAGGGAGGAAGATATAGAGAGATACATAGAGGGAGAACGGGAAGGCTAAGCGGCTCAGATCAGACGGGTAGAGGGAAGGCTCTAGTGGGCTTCACACAAGGGAGAGGCTTTCAATTGGCTACTCCAAATGGACAAACTAAGGGAACAATCCTGTGTGGCTAAGTATATCAAGAGAGGGAGCAGAGAAGAGGGGGAGATTATGAACGAGAAGAAAGGAATCGGAGGATGGGATGGAAATCGAAGTGGAGGAACTTACTATTTAGCTTGTGTGCAGTTTGGACAAAAGGAGGAAAATGGGGGAGAGTCTTTGCGATTTTGACTGAATGAAGAAAAAAAAGGAAATGAGCCTGTTGCTGTTTAGTTTGAATGGGATAAGTAACCCTCAAAGAAGGAGGGAACGGTTGTGGAGTGCTTGCGCGGGAGTGGTTGGCCGAGCGGGATTGTTCGAATGAAAGAGAGCCTTCAGATTTGGAGATCCAAATGGAAGGGGAGGGAGCCTTTGTACGATCACATGAGGAAGAAGGTCGCATGAAAGAGGGAAGGAGTGTAGATTTAATTTGGGTTAGTAAGGTTAAATAGGAATTTTAAATTAATTTCTTAAGCATTTAATTAAGCTTGATATGAACTTTATGCTGACATTGATATAAGTTTAATATATATGTTGATGCAAGGTTATTCTGATGTTCTGGATACAACAGTGCAGTCCGTCTCGCAATCGAAGGCCGTTTGGTTCAGGTCAGCGTCAAATTGGGTCAATTTCAACTCAAACTGTGCATTATCATTTCTAACCACTCGACATTCACTCAGACTCATCTGAGTTGAGTGTGAATAATCTTACTTGATAGATTTTGATATTTCAAAACTAATGATGTAATCAATTTCATGAAGAGAGCTCATTTGGTTTGCGTCAATGCCTCCTGACCTCAATATACGTGCAGGTGCATTGATGACTCAACCGCTTGATCGATTGATCCTCAGGTTATGTAATATTTATATTTTGACCAGTTTTGATATTCTAAATGTGATGATGAAGTCTGTTCATTGATTGGAGGTCATTTGAGTTAATTTTGGTGACGTCTAGTGCACTTCAACCTCGATTTGCACACTGTCACTTCCAATCATTCGACATTTGCACAGACTCATCTGAATTGAGCATGGATAGTCTTATTTGATATTTTTTGGTATTTTAAAGCTAACGGTGGGATCAATTTCATGAATGAAGGTCATAAAGATATCATTGTAGCTTCTCGACTCTGATATGCACATCGTTATATTGATAGCTCGATTATTTGATTGGTTGATCGTTAGATTATGTAATATTTATATTCTGACCAGTTTCGACATCCTGAACATAATGGTGAATATGTTCATCGATCGGAGGTCATTTGGATTAATTTTGGTGACGTCCAGTGCATTTTGAACCCCGATTTGCACACTGTCACTTCCGAAGTCCATTGAATTCGATTTGTAGGCTTGAATTGACTTATGACACATATATGGAGGTCAATAAATGCCCCCCAACAAATGTGATTCACTTATGGAGTGAGTCATATTTGTTGAAAACTAGTTGACCCTTTGGGCTAGCCACAGAACTCAGATCATTTCAGCTTCGATTGTAATAGCTTATTGAACTTTTGATAGGATTTGTCATTAGTATGATGCCTTATTTAGGACACGCTAAATTACGGGATTGACCGATTTATCATAATAAATTTGTCAAATAGATAAGAGTTCTTATACCATATACTCTCTACTTCAATGCTCTTGCTGAAGTTTTCTTTCTTTATGTCATTATAGATTTAAGTTTTCTCCAACCCTAGCTTCGTGCATGGTTGGGTTTGATGGAAGAATTGGTCTGCTTATTTTGATGAAGGACTCTGCTAGGGAATTGGTTTATCCATGCTTGATCAGATTTAAAATTCCTTTTGTCTTAGCTTTAAGCTTGACGGACTTGATGAAGGACTAACTTGATTTGTCCATATCGACTTATCAAGAAGTGTATGTACGCCATGAATCCTCTGCTTGATACTTTGACGGATTCATTGAAGGGAATGTACAGATGACCCAGCCTCCTGTCTTATATAGGGTCAAAGTTTTGTTACAAGTCTGGCAATGTGTACTGTAACAAACTGAATAATCATAAAATTCCTATAGTTTGGCCATCTCCTTTGTATGAACTATGGAATTGCTTCCTCGGTCCTGTGTTTTCTGCTTTGACAAACTTGATGAGGAGAATGGCTTTGATCTGTGCTTTGAGCTTGATCAAATCATTGGAGAATAAGTTGAAATATCATCTTGCAGATAATATAAAGATTGACTTGAAGTAGCTCTGAATTGAGAGTTTCCTCAGAATGTCTTGGTCTATCGATCAAGTAGAAAGATCTATTAGATTCTAGTGGCTTGTAGTCACTAAGTTGGATCTTGTTTGAGATTGAACAACTATCATCATTGGACTGATGAGCAGAGACTCATTCACTATGGCCTTTCCTTACAGCTTGTTGAGTGAGGAGAGTGTCAGCAACTCAGCCATTTACAGGCTTGTTGAGTCTGACCTTTAGAACCTACTCGAGTCTTCGACTTAAGCTGTGACGGGTTGGTGATTTGGTCATCGGACTGAAGAACGGGGGCTCTTTCACTGTAGCCTTTTTCTTGCAGCTTGTTGAGTGAGGCAAGCGTCAACAACTCGGCCATTTGTGGGCTTGTTGAGTCTGACCTTTAGAACCCATCTGTGTCTTAGACTTTAGGATGTAGAGGTTGATATTTCTTCAATTTAATTGATTGAAGCTTCTAAAATCGAGAGTTCTTCTGACTTGATCTCTCAAATTTGGCAATTTTGGGAGATAAATTTTTGAAATTTAGGGTTATCTTTCTATGAGTAGAAATAGATTCTTTTTATTCTTGTAAGAACCTGCAACTTAACAATAATAATTATGAATATATTTAGGGATTTTGGCATAAAGCTCGATGTCAACCTGAATCAAAATAAATTCGAGGATCTCGTCTTATAGCACGATGTCAACTCACATAAATTTGAAATAAACTAAAAATGTTTCTTATCTTGTAGGGGGGATTCTAAAGCACATTTAGAAGAACTTTCAAGATGAAAGTATGCAAATACATCAATATTTGAATTGATATGCTCTTAAGAGTGTTTTAACATGTAACATTGCTTTCATCTATGTATAGAAATCTAAAAATGCCCCCTGTGTAACAGGAGAATTTTCATGAAAAAGCTTTATTCATCTAGAGTGAGTATATTTATTTAGGGTTCTCGGCATGAAGCGTAATGTCGACCTAAATAGATATACTAAAAAAATGCCCCTATATTGCAGCGAGATTTCTATTGTACCTCAGAAATGTATTCCTCATGTATAAAACTTTTTCAAGTATCGACCATTAATTAGTGATACTGGTTTTACACCTTTTAGGTCAATGAGTTGGTATGCTCCTCCTTGATACACTTTTTCAATGACAAAAGGGCCCTCCCAATTAGGCTCAAATTTTTCACCAAATTTTTGATTAGAAATAATTGGTCTTCTCAAAGACTAACTAATTCTCCTTTTGGAATGTTTGAGGTCAATCGTATGATCAAAACCCTAGACATCTTTGCTCGATAAACTTCTAGATTTTGATGAGCTTGCAATCTTCATCAAGCTGAAGTTCCTCCATTCTCGAGCATTTTGATTTTCTAGATTGTATTGATGGCTCAAGTGAAGGCAACTCAACTTCGAGTGGAAGAACTACTTCAGTGCCAAATACTAATGAATAAGGAGTGACTTTAGTCGACGTCTTGTAGGTGGTTCGATACTCCCATAATGTCTCTATTAGCTTGGTATGCCATTCTCTTTTATTTTTAGTGAGGATCTTTTTGAGCAGTTTGACCAATATCTTATTGAAGAGTTTTGCCAAACCATTTACTTTTGGATTGTATATTGAAGAGTATCGCCAATCAATTTATGTCGATCAACGAATTTATAAATCTTTGTACTTTTGAAAGCTGTGCCATTATCAGAAATTATTCGACGTGAAACTCCAAATCTATAGACCATATTATGTGTAAAGAAGTTAATCACTCGATCAGCAATGACTTCTTTAAATAGGGTAGCTTTAGCCCACTTAGAGAAAAAATCAGTCACTGTTAGGATGAAGCAGTGTCTAGCTGATGATGGCGGATCAATTGGTTTAATTACATCTGTACCCTAGCATTCGAATGGTTAGGATGCTATTATTGGGTGTAGTGGATTTGGAGGATGGTGGATTATATTCCCATATACTTGACATTCATAGCACCTCTTAGCATGATTGATATAGTCTCTCACCATAGATGGCCAATAATAGCCCATCCTTTTGATCTTTACTACCATCTTGGGACCTGACTGATGTGCACCATAAAGTCCTTCATGAACTTCAACCATCACTTTGCTAGCTTCATCTACATTTAGGCATCGTAGCCACATTTGCTCAAAGGATCTATGATATAAAGTGTTGTTGATGAAAGCATAGGGCAACATTCTCTTTCAATTTGAGCTGCCAATGATTTATTATTTAGTAATTTTCCTTCTTTAAAGTATTCAATGAAAGGTTGTCTCCAATCATGTGGCTCTTCTATAATAAAGGCTTCACACTACTTTTCTGAAGCAATGTCATTCTTAGCTCTCCTAGGTATAACTTCTTATTGATTTTGGGGAGAATGGGGAGTAACCTGAGTCACGTCCTGCTGTGTCAAATTTAGTAATCCCTCTATCTATGGGGATTGATACTTCACTGGCTCTAGAACTCGTTGAGTAAATATGTCGATCATGACATAATCACCATTCATACGTTCCATTTCCATAGCTAATTTCGCTAAGCAATCAGCTTTACTGTTCTAAGATCATGAGACTCGAGTTAGTGTGATATTTGGTATTTCCTTCATAAGTTTGAGAACTCACTTATGATAGAAAATTAACTCAAGCTTGTTGATTTTATAGATGTCAAGTACTTGATTTACAATAAGATGAGAATCACCAAAAATATGCAAGTTTTGAATGTCTATGAAAATAGCTTCTTCAAGACTTGCCACTAATGCTTCATACTCAGCTTCATTATTAGTTCTTGGCTTGGTCAACCCATATGGTCATCCCATTATCTCCTCTTCTAGTGTTATGAAGATGATGCCGATTCCTGCTCTTGCTCTTGGGAAATTTAGAGGTTTGCTTTGTTTGATCGATGAGGCTCCATCAAAGTATATTTCCCAAATTTATAATTTTTCTCTTTCATGAATGAGTATAATTTATTCATCGAGCAAATTATCATTAAGAGAAGAGTCCGTAGGGATGGGATGTGCAGCTAGAAAATTTGCTAAGACTTATCCCTCATTGCTTTTTGTAGAATATATGTGATATAAAATTGTAAAGCAATACAACCCATCTTGCTAAGTGACCAGTAAACGATGGTCTTATCATCAATTACTTCAGTGGATCGATCCTTGAGATGAGGGTAATCTTGTGAGATAACATGTAATGATGGAGCTTTTGGACTGTAAAGATCAATGCCAAACAGTTCTTCTCTATCGAAGAGTATCTCATTTCTGCTCCTACTAATCTTCGACTGATATAATAAAAAGCACTCTCTTTGCTTTCTTCATTGTGTTGTGCCAATAATGCTCCAAGGGACTCTTCATATGCAGCTGTGTATAGAATGAGAGGCTTCCTAAGAGTAGGCACTGCAAGGATTGGTTGGATTTAACATATAGTTTTTAATGTTATTGAAAGCTTCTTGGCTCTCCTTGTCCCACTTGAATGGAGCATCCTTCTTCATCAACATTGCAAATGATCGACAACATCCTCATAGGTTTGATATAAATTGACAGATTAATGCAAGCTGTCCTTGTAAAGAACGGAGCTGGCACAAACTTTTCAGTGGAGGCATCTCCATAATTGCCTTGATTTTAACAGGATCAATTTCAATTATTTTGTGGCGTACAATAAACCCGAGAAATTTTTTAGAGGATACCTTGAATGCACATTTTATAGGATTCATCTTGAGATCATATTTTCTGATTCTCTCCAATACAATTCTCAAGTCCTCGAAGTAATTTTCACGATTTAAGCTTTTCACCACCAAATCGTCAACATAACATTCCATCTTCTTCAACTCTTCTCTTTGGTATGTAGCTCGATTTTTAAATCAAAAGGTATGACTATGTAGCAGTAGATGCCAATAGGTGTTCTAAACTATGTATGTCTTTCATCTTCAGGCGTCATCTTGATTTGATTATATCTCGATGATTCATCCATGAATGAGAACATGTCATAGTTAGAAGTATTGTCCACTAGTAGGTCTAATATTGGAAGTGAAAAGTCATCTTTTGGGCATGCCTTATTTAGGTCTCAGAAGTCAATGCAGAGACGGATTTGGCCATTCTTCTTCCTAACTGAGACAATATTAGCTATCCAATCTGCATACTTCTCCTCCCGGATGAAGCCTGCTTCGATTAGCTTCGTAGTTTCTGCAATAACCTACTTTTCAATCTCCAATCTCATTCTCCTAGGAGCTTGCTTAATAGGTGTTGCATCTGGTTTAATAGTAAGTTTATGAACTGCTACATCAGGAGATAAGCCTGGAATTTTAGAATATGTCTAGGCAAAGTAATCCCTGAATTCACAAAGTAGCATTTTTTTAGCTCTTTGACTTTCTCATCAAGTAGAAGGGCAATGATGAAAGTTGGATGGGGATCATCTTCAGCTCTTAGGTTGATTTCTTTGAGTGCATCCACAATAGCTATTTGTCCACCATCTTCGAGTTCTTCAAGTGCAGGCTTGGTTTCTACTTCTTCATCATTTATAAGAAGAACTTCATGGAGGCCATCTTCTTCATCATTATTAATTTCAACCTTAGCTTCTTTTATATTATAACGAGCTTTATTTTGATGAGATTTGTGGATGAACCCAAGACCTTTAGTGATAAACTTATCACTTCTTTATGATGCTTGAGGACTTCTTTGGCTCCACATCTTGTTAAAGATTTGAGTTCTATATTTAGTAGTTTCAATATGAGTTCTCAGCTTATGCTCATTCTTTACAATTTATGTGGATAATATATTGGTATTCTTATTGGCACTAGCTCATCAAAAATTTCATGTTGAGTAGGCTGCTCAAAATTGTGAGGCTAAGACTCTTTAGATTTGTAAAATAGAGTTCCTATTTTGCCACTCTTACTCAATGGTGACACATAGAATGCTATCAACTCTTCTATATTATGAACCTCCAGTGGAGTGATTTCTTTGAAGTATTACTGAGGGATGGGTATAATTTTGAAGGAGTCATCTGACACTACCAAATGAGATATCCTTCTTGATGCAACCATCTAAAATATATTTCCATAAGTAGATTCAAAGTCATAGTCTGAATCTGAATCACTTATTTCATACTTTGCATTTTTTGAAAGTTTATAAGCTCCTTTAGGTTTGACAGGAGTATCTTCTTCTTCTTGTGTGTCACTTCCCAAATGAGAAACTGATCTTCTTAATTTAGATGTAGAATCAAGTGCTTTAGGGAGAGTCATTATTATCTTCTTTCTTCCTCTTTATTTCTGCTCTTTCACTTTATGAAGTTGCTTTTTAGTTCCTAAAGTGGATGCTATCACCTCAAGAGGCTCTATTGGCTTAGGCTCTTTAAGGATAAAATATTTTGCAACTTCATAAATCTTTGCTTCATGGATAGAGAATGGTTATAGGTTACCAGGAATTCTGAATTCTTCTCCTTCTTTTAGGTACTTCATACATTGATGCATAGTTGATGGGATCATTCCATACTCATGCAGCCACGGTCGGCCCAAGAGAGCTCTAAATGATGTATCAGCATCGATTACATGAAACTTGGCTTCTATATATAATCCTAAAACTTGAGGGAGAATAAAAGAACCCAGGATTTTTTACCCTTTTTCATTGAAACTATGAACCATCAACTTATCTCTCCCAAGATGTTGGATATCAAGTGAAAATCTTTTTAATACTTTTAGACACATAAGATTGATAGAAGAACCTGGATCAATCAATATTTGGCTGATCGAGATGTCATCACTCTCTACAGTAACATATAGAGGACGGTTGTGATCTGTTGTTCCCAATATAAGATCTTCTTTAGAAAATGTGATTACTAGGAGATCTTGAGTTTACAATACTTCAGTCATGCATTTTTTGGCAAAGTAAGCTTCATAACTTTCCGAATCTTTGAAAGCATGTATTAAAGTTTCTTGGAGGTCTTTTGACATTAAGAGAGCCTACACACTCATGGGATCTTTCTCAGATGTGATAGAATATTATAATCTATCTTTTCACTTGATTTAAGCTTTACTTTAGGATTTTTGGGAATGATATCTTCATTGATTTCAATTTGTTTGCCTTTATCTTTATTTGTATTTCCCTTCTTTGATGAAGGTGGTAAGACTTTACCACTTTCAATTGAACTTGAATCACCTTATCCTGCTTAGATACTTCTGAAGAGGGAATTTCTTCAAATTTACTTCTTATTCTGGAGGATTGACCAAAAGGGCTAGACTCATTTTTCATCTTCATATATTTCATGCATGATGATATCGATGAGTCTGACTCTTCCTCATCTGGAAAATATAGATCTTCATCTGAACTGTTATTATCTTATTGAGTCATTAAACAAAATTTAGACGACAACTTCTCAGACTCTTCTTGCTTTTCTGATAAGAATTTTGATGTGTTGGTCGAGTCTGTTTGACTACCCTTGTCATTTTGAAATAACTGATGTTGATGAACATCTGATATCATATAGAAGATTCGGCATGTTTCTACTAGACAAGATTTACCATTATCTTCTTCATCTGACTCGATAATGTGAAGTTTAGGCATAAATTCTGCAAGCCTAAATGGTTGTCTTGTCGGCTGGTGATACTCTTCTAAATTGTTAATTATCTTTTGAGTTGTAGTTATCTCATTGATCTTCTTTTTCTTAGCAGGCTTCTTTGATTTATGAGGCCGATGTTTAGTAGACTGTTCCTCATGTTGTGATGAAGTAACACTATCAGAATGCCGCTGAGAAGCCCAAATATTTAGTTTAGGTACCTCTTTTAAGTCCAATATAGATTGCTTTCCACTTAACACTGGGACGCTTTTATTTCGATTTTCCTTTTGGAGACTATTGTTTCCCATTCTTCAGTCTGAACTGATTTCTCCTTCTTATTATCTTTGATGGATGTTACGGAAGAGGATGTAATCATCATTGTAGACTCCCTTTTTGGGTTAACTAGAACACTATCGGATAATGTAAATTCACCTCGCTGATACTTCCTTTCTAGCCAATCTTTGAAGACATAACAATCTTTAATAGGATGGTTGATCATCTGATGATAGGGATATTAATTTGGATTACTGACTTGATCAACTTCTTCAGGACATTTAATTTATGGTAACTATAAACCAGCTTTGACTGTTTGCCAAAATAATTTGGCCACATTATCTCTTCTAAAGGAATAATCTTTGTTCATCTTTCATTAAGAGATGGCCGCATTTGCTCATCATATCTTATTGTTTATTTTGGATGCTCCCCACCACTTAGAAAAGTCCAAGCTTTATCATTGCCTCCCAATACTAATTGTGGTTGTGGATTAGAATAGACAAGTTTCTTTCCCTTATCATCATTGTACATCGGTTATTTTCCTTTATCCACATTACTTATCACCGGCTTTTCACCATTTGAGCTATAGGAAGCGGCATGCATTTCATTTCTTCTTGAGTCTGAAGTTTTGTTCCTCTTTGCTTTATCGAATGGATTTCAGACTTAGGGCGATTCAGCTTTTCAAATTTAGCCACCCTATCAAGCAAGTCTTAGAATGGTGTAATTGATGTCATACATAAAAATAATATCATTTTATCATCCATATTGCCCATTAGCAATTGGATCGCATGTTTCTCTTTCATTGGTTGCTCACATTTCATGCTTAGGTTACGCCAACAACGTATAAATTTTGTCACTAACTCATCTTTTCTCCTTTTCAGCAAGGTAAGGTCAACGATTATTATTTTTTCAGTTGCACTAACGAACCTCTTCATGAATATCTTCTCTAACTCAGCAAAGGTTTTAACCAAATTATTCATAATTAGATACCACTCAAAGAAGTCGGGTTAGGCTACCGAATGACGAAAAGCAGTGCATCATTCCCCCCCTGTGTTACCAAAAGTAGCCTTAAATTGGGCTGAATGTTGCTTTGGGTTACCAAGCCCACTAATGGTATTAAATTTTGACACTAAGTAACCTTTCGGGTACGACACTTAATCATATTCAGCTGAGTAAGGCGACCTTTGCTTACCCACTTTTCAGCTTTCTCCGAAGCTATAACTGCCTTTATATTTTCATTGATTATTGTTTATAGCTGAGCAGATGTTACCGTTCCCGGTGTGCCAGCCATATTTTAAATTATCGGCTGAAGAGGTAGTTGGTTAACTTCATTCCTCACTTCAGGTGTAGCATGTACTGTAGTAGCTTGACGTACCATAGTGACTGGTGGTATAGAAGTTGTATTATTAGCTACCTTTTGATTAAGAGATGAAACAAATGCTATAGTTGATGTGATATTCTTCTGCAACATCTACACTATGATATTCATTTGTACCATCATATCATTCATCTTGGTACTAAGCTATGCAATCTTCTTGCCTTTGACCTCCATTTGATATTGCATTTCTCTTTGCTCTCTAGCATGACATCAATCAGTGTGTTCTTATTCTTCCTCTCTATTTCTATTTGTCGCTTGCTCCTCATCTTCGTGGGAAGAACTTGATCCCTTCTCCTTGTGCAGGGAGGTATGGGAATGACGACGCTGATTATAAAAGTGTGTATCAGGCTGATCATTTCCTAGTTCAATCATATAAACAACTTCAACACCCATGCTCTCTTTCTCATTTTGATCCTCTTCTTCTTCATCTTCAGTAGAGATTGAAGATCCATCTTCTGTTTGCTTCTGTGAAGACTCTCCTTCATAAACGTCAAATTCAGGTTCAAGCTCCCTGGATCCATGTTGCTGGTGATGGTGCTGAGCGAAAAGTTCATCTATATCTCTGAACATATATATGACTTCTACTTACATTGTGTCCACTTCATCACCTTCTTTTTGCACATAAATTTCTGATCGACATTTTCAGTGGATCTCTGGTTCAATATGCAGAACAAACACTTCTTCTATTAAAGGACTGCGATCAAAGTCAACCATCTCTTGTGGGGGTGTATCTGATCGATGATGGGATCCCCTAGAGGATTCTCCTAGGTGTTGACCGTCATATCTTTCATCAATGATATCCCTTCTTTTTGGTATCCACTTCTGATGAGTTATTTTTAAGGCAGATTTCTGAGTATATGTGTCAGATGTCACACCTCTTCCATTCTTCATGATTTCATCATGGGGCCTTGGCCTCCATATCTGCTTATCCTTTCACCGGGACCTTTCAACAGTGAATTCTTAGACACGGGGTTTGAGTGTCATGCTCCAATGCTCACCATGCGAAGCATACTTGGCTCAATGACAGGTTACTAGAAGAGGTGGCAGTCTCTTTGGTATAGGTTCTATATTTTTCAATCACCATAGGCCTCTGAAATTTTCTTTTCATCAAGCCTCTATCCTTGGCTACTTTGAGAACTTTGTATATTCTGGAAGACAGTGTTTCAGGTTATCTCCTCTGTGGTGGTGGAGTATGGCATGGTTGAATCCAGAAGGATTGCTTTACCTCACCAGTAGAGCTATTCCTTTTTACCCACTTTAGATTATCAAAGTTGTTATGGGTAGGAATACTCACTTTTGGTGGCAGTATTGCTTGTTCACTAGGTCATTCAAAGGGGATCTGTTGAGCCCTCAGCCCGACATTTCTTCTTCTTCTCTGCCTTCTGGTTAATTTGCTTCCTAATGAGAAAGTTTCATGATCATGCTTTCTAGGTACGAAAGGTTCAATCGATGAAGCAATTGTACCACAAGACATTAAAGACACAGTTTGCCACTAATGATTCTTTTCATCACAAGGGCTTCAAATTGACCTAGACTTTTAAAAATTGAAGTTCTCTATCGGGAGAACTCCTTAACAGCGGTTGGCTGCTAAATTGATTGGTGAACGTAGCTAATAAGAGCTTCAGTAACTTGAGGTCTTCTAGCATGGCCTCGAACTAGTGTACCACGGGTAGTGCCAGAAGTACGATAGAGAAAATCTACAAAATTGAATGTAGCTCCAACATCTCTATGTTGATGATGGCATAAGCTAGTTCGACTCCTAGTCGGATAGTGAAAGAAGTGCTCTATAGATCCATTCTACAAAAGTGAGAGATGGGGATTAGTAATTAATAATTATTATTTCACCCCATACTTTCAAAATGCATAGGTACTACAAAAAAAGTGCAATAAAGATATGCTCTACAGAATAATTCATTTTATATAGAGTCTTATACAATAGTAGTTTGAATTTATTACACATTTATATTTATATTTTAAATTTTCAAATATTTTATTGCTACTATAGCATGTATATGACTAGCCAAAGATGGAAACAGAATCCTGTCCCCAGCAGAGTTGCCAGAAATGGGCTCCAAAAATTCACCACTGACCTCTCGATAAATGGAATGAAGAGAGTATCATTTTATGTGTTGGTGTAATTTTCAGAAGGCAAACAGAATAGTAGATAAGACACTACCCAAATATTTCATCCTCATTCGGTAAGGACTTTAGATCTCATTCTAGGTTTTTGATAGGTGCAAGCCCCTATAGTTTATTACCCCTCCCAATAAGTGAGAGAGAACTTTCAATTAAGGCTAGTCATTAGGTCGCTTAATGCATAATGTATAGTAGCAGTATGTGAAGTTTAAGATTTATATTTATAAAATTCATCATTTCAGCTTAGACCAGATGGTTGGAAAAATGATGATGTGCCTGATCTAGATCCCATGGTTCCATCATCCCGGGCGGTCGTGGCCCCTAGTCTACATAGTCAGAGGAGGTAGTTGACCCAACCTAACCGAAGGATCCTTATTAGCAACACATTATTTATGTTGTCCAAGAAATTTTTGTAGACCTGGAGTGGTGTTTGTCTAAGGAGACAGGCTTAACTCTACCTTAGCTGACAGAAGGTTATTTGCCCTATCAAGTATACCCTATGATTCACAACTCAAAGGGCAGAGTCAATGGGGAGCATACGGGCTACGGTCATGATCATAATATAATGGAGTCTTACTGGTCAAACCACCCGAGGACTCGTCATAATCGATCATCTATGGAGCATATTGGCCGCCAATGAGTCGAGGACACGCCACATCCTTACTGGCATGAGATTAGTTAAGAGTGAACATAGTAGAACATTAGATTTGACATTGGCTCCTTTGTGAGCTAGAGTTTTTTTAATTTGTCACATCTGACAAATAATTATAGAAAGTGAATAGATTGAGTTTTACTTTAAGCTTTTAATGATTAAATTTTATTTAAGCAGTTTTTAGATTGATATTTAATTTGAGTTAGATTTGAATTGAAAATAGAATCACATTTTGATGGAAGTATCCCCTCTAATTGAAATCACCATTCAACACAACCATCATCAAGGTAGTTAATTGACTGAATCAAATATATTTGAAAATTTTAGATACTGTCAACTCTGTTTAGCTCCTAACAGAGGATTAAATCTATTGTCACATAACAAAATTTGCTTCTCAGATAGTTTACTATGTTAAAATTCTTATAATAGATTTTCAGTTTTGTTAACCCAGACCTAGTCCTAAGACTAAATCGAGAAGCAACCCGCGCAACATCCTCCGACACTTGAATCTAAATATTCAGCATAGTATCGGGGCCCATGTGGGTGTATTTAAGAATGCCTTAATTAACGTTCTCTTGTACAAAGTGTTACGAATCCGGTGGTGTAGAGTTCAACTTTATATTTTTGATTACAGTAGTGTAATTTTGCTTATACTTAACTTGATAGCAAAAATAGAACGATTATTTAGCTTATGCATATTGCTAGGATTTTACATCTTTGCTAATCCTCATATTCAACTTTCATTCTCACCCATAGACAAACTAGCATACCTCTATCTACTTAGCTTATTAAATATAAGCCTTGTTGCTTAAGTCATGCTTGAATTGCATTTGTATTTGAATGCTAGCTTTCAAGCTTACTATAAGCGTCTTGTGATTTTGATTCTAAATCCAATTAGATTTTCTCTTAGGTCACTTAAAGTGACACATTATAAGAATTATATTCGTGGTAATTAACAATGTATCAAATTTTTTTTGTATCTCACTTAAACTTTCTCATGAATTTTCAACTAGCTTAGAAGTAATCTACCAAGCTTCGTATAAGTTCTCCATATTTAATTATGTTCAATTGAAATCATTTTTAATTTGCTTGGAATAAGTTATAATAACTTCAATGTTTATTATGTGAGCCATTTAATTCGTGGATCATCAATCCTTTTTAATTATTTCAATGCTTGAATGTTCATTGAAAGGTTTCGTAGGCATTTGGTGAATTTATAATATCGTTTCAAGCTTAGCTTAGAATTTCTAAGCCATTAAATTTAATTAGTGAGATGAATAATTATATTCAAGCGATCACTAAAGGTTATATTTGTGCTCATTGAAGAGTTGTATGATTGTGTTTGTAAGCAAACTATCAGACTCCCTATAAGCACTTGTATTTATTTTATGCATTTGTAACTTCACATTTGTTATGCTCAAAATTTTGATTTAAGTCTTTTATTTAATTCTATTTAAACTCTTTGATTATCTCTTTTTCATTTTATTTTTTAAGTCTAAAAATTTGATGAAATTTTTATGGCCTCCCGACATCATCCCTCAAGATAGTAGTTGCATGAGTGTTTTGGCTTCTGACATGGGGTTTTCTATTTTTTTTATATCTCACATATTTTCCTTTCTGATTTTTTTTACCATAAAGAGAGAAAGGGAGATAGAGAGAGATAAAGATATAGAGAGAAAGGGAGATAGAGAGAGATAAAGATATAGAGAGATAGAGAATGGAGGGCTCGATTTGCTTCAATGGCTGGGTTCACTTCAATCCATAGATCGTATGAAGGGAGGAAGATAGAGAGAGATACATAGAGGGAGAATGGGAAGACTAAGCAGCTCAGATCGGATGGGTAGAGGGGAGGCTCTAGTGGGCTTCATGCAAGGGAGAGGCCTTCGGTTGGCTACTCTAAACGGATGAACTAAGGGAACAATCCCTGGCTAGGTATATCGAGAGAGGAGAGAGAAGAGGGGAGATCGTGAACGAGAAAACCAATCGAGGATGGGATGGAAATCAAGTGGAGGAATTTATTTTGTTATGCCGTTTGGACGAGAAGAGAAAAATGGGGGAGAGTCTTTGCGGTTTCGGCTAGAAGAAGAAAAAAGGAAAGGAGCCTCTTCACATTCAGTTTGAAGGTGAGAAGTAACCGTCAAAGAAGGAGAGAACGGTTGTGGAGTGCTTGTACGGGAGTGGTTGGTCGAGCGGGATCATTCAAATTGGAGAGAGCCTTCGGATTTAGAGATCTGAACGGAAGGGGAGGGAGCCTTCATGCGATCGCGTAAGGAAGAAGGGCTCGGCTCGGCTTGGTTCGTGCATGAAGAGGGAACGGTCGAGCAGTTAGGGCTTAATTTGGGTTATTAAGAAATATGAATTTTAAATTAATTTCTTATGCATTTAATTAAGCTTAATATGAACTTTATGCCGACATTGATATAGGTTTAAGATTATTCTGATGTTTTGGACGCAACGACGCATTCCGTTTTGCAATCAAACGCCGTTTGGTTCAAGTCAGCGTCAAATTGGGTCTATTTTAACTCAAAATACATGTTATCATTTCCGACCACTTGACATTCACTCAGACTTGTCTGAATTGATTACGAATAACCTTACTTGATAGATTTTGATGTTTCAAAACTAATGACGCAATCAATTTCATGAATGAAGATCATTTGGTTTACGTTGGTGCCTCCTGACCTCGATATGCATGCAGACACATTAACGACTTGATTGCTTGATCGGTTGATCCTCAGGTTGTGCAATATTTATATTCTGACCAGTTTCGATATTCTGAACATGATGGCATAGTCTGTTCATCAATCGGAGGTCATTTGGGTTAATTTTGGCGATGTCCAGTGCACTTCAACCTTGATTTACACGTTGTCACTTCCGATCATTCAACATTTGCACAGACTCATCCGAATTGAGCATGGACAATCTTATTTGGTATTTTTCGACATTTTAAAATTAACGACATAATCAATTTCATGAACGGAGGTCGTTCGAACATCATTGCGCTTCACTGAGTGATTTCGATAGTTTGATTGCTTGATCGGTTGATCGTTGACATATTTTACATTGACTATGTTCAACGCGGATGACGTCCCATCGATTGGAGGTCATTTGGGTTAATTTTGGCGATGTTCAGTGCATTTTGAGCCCTGATTTGTGCACTATCACTTCTGAAGTCCGTCGAATTCGATTTGTAGGCTTGACTTAATTTGTGACACATATA
>CM038220.1:95545482-95668258 GCA_021442155.1 Cymbidium sinense | reverse complement strand
CCACTACATAATCGCCTATTACCACGCCTAATCGCCTAGTTCTATCATTCTATGTTGTTTGGTTGTTTTGCTATTTTCATTCAACTACTATTTTGCTTATTTAAATATGCAAGAATACAAGTCAACAACTTTTTATAATAGATAGCATGTTCGTTAGATGTGAATCATGTGATTGAGTATTTGCTATGCATATGGCATCAAAGGATTTTGACTTATTATTGTGTTTCATTTCATTTCTATCCACCATTGATGGTTGCTTTTGTTGATTCTTTCGCAGTGAGTTTGGTACTTGGTAACTTGGTTGACTGCTCACCGTTCTCACTTCTGGGTAACTTATGAAACAATAAAATCATGGCGAAAAGTCAACGGGTAAAAGAATGGACAAAAGAATACCAAGCAAAGTTACTCTGAACTTTGAAGATACTAGAAGCCAGAAGGATCAAGGAATGAACAACACAAATACTAAAATACGTAATTCATTGAAACTAAATACTAACAATAAATAGTAAATAACATCACAGTCTCACAGATTCACAAGAATCATAACCAACAACATAGGCTCCCATGTAATCATACCACCATACAAATGTAAGAGTCATGCTCTAAAAATATGCAACACATTGTCACATTGAAACTAAACACTAATAAGAAATAAAACAACATCACGCCTCATTCACAAGAATTACAACCAACAGAGGCTCCCATAGACCCATACGACCATACAATAGAGGAGTCATGCTCCTAAAAAAATCACATATTGTTAATAACCATAGATTGGTGAAAGTCCACAAAGATCTGTGAGACTGTGACATACCTGAGGGTAGAGGTTAACAAGAAAGAGAAAAAATCACAGAGAAGAGTATGAGCATCAGACGACTCAAAAAAAGCAAGAACGAGAGAGAGGGACAGAGTCACAAAGCTATAGAGGATCAGATTCACATATAAGACTCTCCACTTGCTCGATACACCAAACGCCACAGCCATGAAATGATGCAAGAACAAAAGAAATCTGAGAGGCAGGACATGAGAGGAAGGGATTGTGGATTGTGGAGTGCGACTACCGCCGGCTCGATGCTCAAAGTTGAGATGACTGACGAGAAGTGGAGATTGGAGAACTCAGAGGTAGAGAGGCTCAGAGGCAGAAGAGAAGAACTAGGGCACGAACGAATGCTTGAAATGCTGGCCATTGAAAGTCGGAAAGACTTAAGAAAATAATGAAATTTGAATCACTCGGAGAAGCCGAATAGGCTAAAACCCTAAAATAAATAACAAAATAAGTTACATAGTTATGCAATTGAGGAATCACGCTGCAGGCCCACATATAATAAAAAAGTGACTTTAAGAAACTTTGGTTTATCTTAAATAAGCTTATTTAATGTGATTGTCCTTAGAAATTAGTTAGATAGAATGAAATTACATGCTTGTATTTTTTTATTTCTTTCTAATTATATTATAATGTTATATGCCACTTGTAGTTATGCATTCATTTCTTTCAAAAATTAATTAAAATAAAGGATTTTCTTTATGTAAAATTTGTATGTGTTGACCTAATTAAAAATATATGTGATTATTATCACTATTAAATAAAAAATTATTTTAAAAGTATATAAATCAACTATAACACATAGAGTAATGATAATTATAAGTATTTATAAGCCCGTATGTGCTTACACTTTAGAACATATGATATGAAGTTCTCTTTTCTTTAATCTTCATGAATTTACATAAGGATATAAATATTAACAAGTATATAGTTTATTTGAAAAGACATAACACTTGCTTGGGTTTATTCTTATGTATATCCATGTTAAAATTTAGATAAAATTTTAGCTCACAAGTATAAATAAATTAAAATACAATTCTTGTATGATTTCCATTCTTATAATTATTTGTACACTCATGAGTATTTAAGGATGGCAGGTATATCTAGTCTAGACACCCGGGGACGCACGACTTAAGCAACCCAAAAGAGGTTTCCACCTCGTTCCCCCGGTTAAACAATGGTGAAGAACTTTCTTTTAACTTTTATACACTTGTGTGTGCATTTGGCTAATGAATGAAAATCTCTCCTTATTCCAATATGCATAATTCAAAATAAAAAAAAATATAATTTTTGCATGATTCTCTATTCTTATAGTTATTTATACATCTATATGTATTTAAGAATAACAGGTATAACTAGTCTAGACACCCAGGGATGCACGACTTTAAGTAGCCCCATGGAGGTTCCTACCTCGTTCTCTTGGTCAAACAATGGCGAAGTACTTGCTTAGAACTTTCATACATTTGAATATGTATTTAGCTAATAAATGAGAATCCTCTTTTTCTATAAAAATCATTTATGCATCATGCATTTAAGTGTGCCAAAAAAACATATTGCATGTATAGGTATATTTAGGACTTAATCATAATGCATGTTATATATGATGGAAAGAAATGAACAAACATGTGTTATGTGATAGTAATTAACTTTAATTAATCTTAAGATGCCTTTCTTATTGAATGGGACTATTTAAAGTGAACACAAACCTATGACTAATTAAAATATGTAATAAGCCATTCACTAAAGAGAATTCATTTAATTAATTTTCTTTAGATATGACTTAAGATAGGGATAAAAGAGAGTGATCTTCTCTTTTTTTCTCTTTATAACCCTTAGTTGTTAAGTGTAAGAAATGAAATAAAAAATAAAATATTAAGTAAAATTCCAAATTAACTAAATCATTTAAAGTGATACCATCCTTCAAATTAAATCCTTTCTTACTTAGAAAATTATAATAAAGCCTAGTTAAGGTATACCACACAAGCATTAATAATACACACACCTTAGAATTAAGTCACCACTTTTAGTTAGGCTGCATAGTTTGATATATATTTTATTTTATGATGTATTATTGTAGACTGGATATTAGGGTGTATGCTTCGTAGACTGGATGTTAGGCTATGATCAACCTAATTATATTTTCTGTAAGAGATTATGCTTAAGGTGCTTAAAAATAAATATAAATGCTCTCTTTTGTAGGTTGCTTAACTCTTAAGCATAATCTAAATTAGACAGTGGACTTAGTGACCCATGTAAAGGGTGCTAAGTCCAAATTATACATATAACGCTTGTGATGGTGTTTAGTTAACACTTATTTATAGGTGTAGTTAGATTTACTTTTCCTATTTTTAATGTAATTATGCATTAAGAATTATGATTAATGTTATGGGGAGATTATGATGAGTGGAGACTAGAAGGTTTTGTCCTGGGAGGCCCCTATGGTGCCTTTGGAGCAACCAAACCTAAAAGAAGAAATGGAGGAGACATGAAGAAAGAAGATAAGAAGACTCCCCATAACATTTATTTATTTATAATTGTAATTATTCTTTCATATACTGGGTTATATAAGGGTAGAGCTCGACTACCCATTTATTTTTTTGGGTTGTACGGTGGTACCCGACCACACTGACCTGTTATTCTTTTACGTTGGGTTTATAAATTATTTGATGTTTTATTTACAATTGCGCAATAGAAATGTCATGACTTTTTCTAGTTTTTTCATATATGGTAATTTAATGCGTGGCCTGGATTCGGTTAGGCTATTAGGTAAAAATAAACTTTCTACCCCAACTATAACTCATAACTAATTTTCTAAATAACTCATAACCTCATTTAAAGCCTAGGTATTAAATCAAGATAATTAAAATTAGAAACCCCTTAGTATGTATGCTTAATATCATGCATGTCATCTTATTTCACTTTTGCTAAGAGAGGTTTCCATCCTTGATGATGGGGAAGGCTTGACCTTTGAGAGTCTCCCCTGTGATGGAAAATACCTATTTCTCTCTGATTTAACCAATAACCTCATTTCATGCATTTAGATATATAAAAATCCTATTGCTTGTGCCAAAATGAAGAGTCCAAAATCAAATAAAAATTGAAAAGATTTAAATTAGACCAAGTCATTATTCATACCACTCATGCTCTAGTCTCTTAGGGAGTGGGTTTAAGAACTTTAGTTTCTTTTTAATAATAACATTCTAACCATCTTGCAAAATATATGACTTTACGACATAGTTTTAAAGTGTAGGAGGAGTTAGCTGGCTGCCACTCTAAGCAGTTATAAGTCCAGTAGTCAGGTAGTTTACCCTCTCTTATTGAGGTAAACTATATACCCATCTTTGCTTAGATTTAGGACACGGTTTGGCCCTTGTTATAGCTCTCTAGATTTAGAACTGATTATTTTCTTGTAAAGCATAAATCCTCATCTCTTAGGCATTTCCATAATATTGTATTGTGGGATTATAAGTTCTAGCTTTCTAATAAAAGTTAACTTAAATAAATAATCCTCCTCAATTTCAAACATATAAAATCTAACTATAAGATAAGTTGGAATGCTCAATAGGTTTCTAATATTATGAGCATTCCCTACTCATCTTCTTTTGGCTTCGATAATAAGTCTCTCCTTTTTTAGCTATCCCAATTGATTTTCTAAACATAGTCAATTAATTGATAGTCCTATCTTTGAAATCTTTGGAGATAATAATTGCCTACTTTAATCGAGAGTATTCCTAAGGAACTCAACTTCTTTAGGATGTAATTAACTATGGGGGCTTGCCCCATAGGAAATATTAGAATTTGGTTTAAATAAACCCTCTTTATTCATCCATATAAAGTAGGAGAAAAATCTCTGGTATATTTGAAGACCCATCATGCCTTAGGAGTCTTTATTAGATGATTAGGTCCATTATAGGTTGGTGATTTCTATATTTTGAGATAGTGCACCATTCTTTGATGTCATACCTGATCACCTCAATAAGTACACTCTCAGATCTGCGTGGTGTCCCCCATACATATAAAAAAAATAAACACCATAATGAGGGATATGAAATTATGCCTAGTATAATAAATAGTGATGATGATAACAATGATGATAAGAATGTAGATGGTTACTTTAAGGGCCACAAAATCATATTTCATGGCTGGAGACCTAATTAGGGACTACTCAATTAGAATAAGTTATCAAGAGCACTTATTGTATAACATTGAGTACATGCATAGTGCTCAAATAGTAGGGAATGAGATGAGAAGCTTACATTTGATGGGCCATTAGATGAATCAACTTTTGAATAGGGAAATTACATTACAGATGAACTATTAGAAGGTATGTGCTTTCATGATAAGAAGCTACTCTTCAAGGATGGTCTATCTTAAATAATATTGAGTTTGTGATATATGCTTCAAATAAGATAAAGTTCATACTATCATGTAGCTAACCCAACTACATCTTGTTTGTGGCAATTAAATGCAAGCTCAAGTAAGAGATTGGTGGTGTATGAAGGATTTCGTATTGGTTTACCTCATACTTATAGCTTAGCCGGACATAGATAATGTACATCAAGGTTTATTAGTTATTTTATTCAACCCGCATAAGCATCAACCTGATTTAAACCCAAGAGAAATTACAGCCATATGGAGTCCATGTTTATAAGAGTCTTATATATTTGGGATGCATCATAAGGGTGGGTTTTATTTGATGGGAAATCATATCGATCCTAGAAATTTATGAATGATGTATGTTCGTTATTCGAGATTGGTGTATCGAGTACACTCCACAGAATCAAATAGATTTTAATGACTTTTTTGGTCATTTGAGGCTTCAATTATAGGTTGGCATTATTATGGTCCAATTTTATGTCTTGATGGGACATTTCTCTTAGATAACTATATGAGGACTCTTCTTATTGTAGTTGGAATTGGCTAATAATGGTTTATTTCCACTAGCCTTTGCAGTGGTTGAATCTGAATGTATTGAGCCATGGATTTGGTTTCTATGGACACTCCAAGACTTAATCCCACTAATTTCTACAAGTGGTGATCTTTGCTTCATATCCGACATAAGATCTTTTTAGATGATGTAGAGAAATATTTTCTTGCATGCATGGCTTTTTGCATTGAACATTTGAGAGAATTTCAAAGAAGTCGCTTAACAATTTAGTATAGGAGATGTTGAGTTCATATTTAAAAAATTGTTAAAATATTGATGATATTCATATTTTCAAGAGGTATATGTCCGATATTAAGAACATTGAGAAGCTTATGATTGTTACAAGATGTGCACAAAGGATCATTAACTCATGATAATGGTTAGATATGGCACATGTAAATGTGGCTAAATGCTTTAATATGGTAAAAGAAAAGTACATGGTTTGCCTATTTAGGCACTAATTAGTGAGATACTATAACATTATCTCTTTTCATGAAACACCTTGAGTTAAAACAACTCTAGCCAACCAACATGACTCCATGTTTTCTATGTGAAGGCTAATTTGGTGAGTAATGAATGTGAGGCAAGGAGATTTTCAGAGCCAATAGGATAAATAGTACTGAGAATAAAGTTTTTGATATGTCAAGCAGGACCTATAATATTGAGCTGTTATCAAACTAGAATTGCAGGTGTACATGTAGACAACCCCAAGCTTATCATATTCCCCGCTCTCATGTAATTTTTGTATTGGGACAATGACATATTAGTCATGTTCAATATGTGTCTGCCTACCACACGTTAGACTTTTACCATAACACATCATACAAGAATTCCATGTCATCCCTGATCGTGAAGTGTGGCTTGAACACATCATCAATCGTAACTACTCAGAGTATCCTCCACCTATTATTAAAAGAAAGGCCGACTGACCTAGGACAAATAGATATAAAAATATAATGGATGAGAGTACTACAAGAGTAAAAGGATTTGTAGTATATGTAAAAAATGTTCGGCATAACAGGGCCACCTGTCCTCTGACTTGGCATCACAAAATTTAATCTAGATTAGAGCGTTGTGGGTCTTGTGTAATATGTTATTAATCCTGTGTAATATTATAATGTTGCTTGTCTGTGTAGTAGTAGTTATTGTGGGTCTGTAATGTATTGTTTCTTGATATCATGTGTGATGCTTGTATTTCTTGGTCTATAATATTTTATGATGCTTCAAATACTGTTGGTAGATTGTGTCATTGCAAATGTTAGATTGGGTTAATACTTGTAATATTGCTAGATTGTTTAGGCTTCTATGTTGGTAGATTGTGTTGCTACCACTGTTTAGATTGAGGTTGTATTGAGCTATATCGTTAGATTGTTGTTTATCATTGGTACAATGTTATAAATTGTATTATGTTAGTCGTGTTGTTAATTTTGTTGGATTGTAGTGTATGTATAGTTGTATTATGTTAGTCTGCTAGAAGGTATGAAAGCATCAAATAGTTGTTAGATTATAGTTTTGTGTTTTATATTATGCTAGATTCAATTGTCAATGTAAAATGGCATGTTACATTATGCTAAAGATATCGACATTACTTTTTTATTACTTTTATGTAGTTAGACTGTGTTGTTGCTTTATTACATTGTACTATATGAAAGCATTAGATTATTATTAGTGCATAGTTTAGTGTTGTTAGATTGTGCTAATGCTTGTAATGTTATTACTTATTTAATGCATAAATTATTTTCAGGAACAATGTCTGCTGAAGATTTAGTTTGCCCCATATGCAGGAGGTGAAGATGAGTAGAGAGCATGGACTACACCTCCACCGCCAGGTTCACCAAGTATGACGCAGACATAGAGAAACACATCATGATTTGGTAAAATTTATCCTCCACATGTTTCATATAGATTGCAATATAATGTTACATCATCTATTTTTTTTTTATTATGTCAAGTGCTTGAGGTCGCTTCTCATTTATTGATGTTAAGAGAATGGCCAATTAACTATCCAAGATTTATGTGCCTAGACTTGATTGTGTTTCACAGATGCAGTACATTCACCTATATCACCACTTGCTCACAACATTTGTGAAACGTTGGTCATCATAAATAAATACGTTCCACTTGGCCATTGGAGAGATGAAGATTTTGCTGTAAGATGATGCTATGATTTTGAGTGTTCAGATAGATGACCTACCTATTATTGGCAGAGCTGTAGATGGGGTAGGGAAGTGGTGGGCTTCATGACCAGATTATTGTGATGAGCTAATAGAAGCACATCATGAGCTATCACCGTCCAAGTGCATGTCACATCAAAATTCTGTATGAGATAGGCTCATGCATAATATTTTCCCTACGATGGGCCATATATATTGGATTGGATGAGCCCCTCAACATCCTCACATCTAAGACTCTTATAGATTAAAGAGTTCCTTAGTCTTAAGACACTTAAAGTGATTAGGTGAACACTTAACTTAACCCTGAGACTTAGAAGAATTTATAAGAATAGTTGTGCCTTGGGATTTAAGAAGACTTGCCTACCCTATAGCCCAAACCCATTCCTTGCTTCATTCTTTGAAACAAAACCTCAAATTCAATATCAAATCAAATTTGAAATCATAAATCAATTCTAACTATCCACTCATTGAAATTCATCATTCAATTCAAACTCCAAGTCCCTTCCTAAGCCCTTTGGTTTTATCTTATGGACTTAGCCTTAGCCAAATCCAAACCAACCCCAATCCAATTGATTTTCTCAATTATCACCCAATCTCAAATAAAATTCTAAAATTAATCAAATCCAACCATCCAAATGATAAACCATGATTAACTCCAAATTCAAATCCCTTCCTAAGCTATATGAACCATTTGCTTAATCAAAACTCCTTCAAACTTCAAAATCTAAGACCTTTTGATTTATATCACTTAATTTTCACCTCAAATTACTCCAAACTAAAGTGATTTTCATAACCATTTATATCTTCATTTACATTGACAAATATAAATGAAATATAAATTCAAATCCAAAACCAAATCCAAATCAAATGAAATTCCAATTTAACCTTTTAGCCAAACTTTTGAACTTGGCTAAATGAAACCCAAATCAACTCAAAACTCATAGATTTCTTCATGATTCAATCATTCAAATCATTGATCTAAACATAAACATAAACCATCATTATCAAACCAAATCCAAATCAACCAAAATCAAACCCAAGACCCTTTTGAGTTGAAATTATCATATGAACCAAAATCCATTCCATACCAATTGTAATTGGATTCATTTCAATCCTAAGCATATGTGAGTTCAACTAAATTTGAATCAAACATTGATCAAGTCAATTGACTCATTTAGGCTCACTTGACCCAAAGTGACTTAAAGGACCTTTTTGAGCCAAGTTCTAATCCAACCCAAATTGGATTGAACTAAGCCCATCTAAACCTCAATCATGATCAACAATCATCATGGGGTGATCAACCACATTAAATTGGGTCAAACCAAGTAAAATCGAGCCTTTGACCAAGTCAACATTTAGCCCAAATAAAATCCAAACTAGTTAAAATCCATCATATGCCAAATTGATTAAAACCATTATTTCAAACTAACCCATAATCAATGATTGAACATGATCATCGCTTGAGCCAAACCAAGAATTGACTCCTTGACCTAAGTTGACCTAAATTATGCTAAAAAGCTAAAATGGGTCAAATCATTATTTAATCCAAATTGATTGCAACCATCCCAGCTCATTCCAAATCATTTATTGAACTTGACCAAAGCCATGATTGAGCCCAAGTTGTCAATTGCTTGACCCAAATTGACCTAAATTTAAATTGATCTACCAAACCAAAGCCACAATCATTTCCAATTAACCAATGAACTTGACTCAACATCAACCAACATAATCAAATTGGTCAAATTAGTCAACCATTTTCCAATCCAAACTAATTGAACCAAAACATCCCAAATCATCATATGAATAACTAAGCCTTAGTTTGACCAATTTAATTTTAATTAGCCAATAACCAAACTAACCCAAATGACACCCATTTGACCAAATGAACCCAAATCCATTCAAACCAACTTGTGGACCTAAACTAGCAAACCGAAAACATGCTAAATTTCAAAATGAAAAGTCACTCCAAGGGATTCCATCAAATAGATTCAACCTTAAAACCATTGGATCCAAGAAAGTCAACACTCAGTCATTATCATTCCATGGAACCTTCTCCCACCCATTAACCTCCCCATTGACCAAGAAGGAAGTGAGGACTCACCCAACCCCCATCCTTAGCATCAGAATCAAATATTTCCCATTCCATTCCGCATCAACTTGATGGCTCTATTGCAAAACAGCACAAGCAACAAATGCACATGAGAACAGGGGTATACCCTTCACAATGGAATTCACAAATCGTGAGCCCTCCAAGCACATTTTGAAACCCCTGAGAGCCTTTAAGCCCACCATTTGGCATTTCATCCTAAAGCCCAAAATAAAAAACCAAATTCCTCAATTTAGCACAACTAAATCACCACAAGAATGGTTATTCGATTCTTAAGAAAGGTCAAATCAAGGTCCAAAGCTCCTTCAAATCTTCAAGCTTGCCTCCCAAGCTTTTCTGCACATTAGCTTTGGTGAGGTTTCTCAAAAATAGAATGCCTTGATGTAAAGAAATCTTTTGATGAATAAAATGCCCGATCCAACGAACGAACGATGCTCATTTTCATCGCCTGAGCGATAGATCACCATCGAAAGAATGCAGGTAGAATTAATTTCTCCATTAACCAAGATATCAAACAACCATGGTTGACTAATGTCACGGAACCAAATAAATGTCTATAAATCCAATTCCGACCAAGCCAAAAATGTTCTTAAAATCAGCCATTAAGGGAAATTAATTAGGGTTAATTAATTTTAATTCTAAAACTCTAAAATAGAATAAAAAAATGCTTTCATTTTGAAGATAAAAAAATTAAAAAAAAATAATTTTATTAATTTAAAAAATTTTATAAAAATATAATTAACAAAATTAAGTTAATTAATTTTGTGGATGTTAGGATGATCACCTCCTATCTAATTTTATATGCTCAATTAGAAAAATCACTCTTAATCATAATTATATTTTTTATCTAAATGAAAATAATAATTAATTAATAATAGTCTCTTGAACAAGATCACAAAGAATGAAATACTTTCCAAATCCATTTCTAAGTTTTCTTTTAAAAATCAAATTAACTAATTAAATAATTAATTATGATTAATCTTCAAAAAGAAATTAGAATCAAATGTTTAAATGATTTAGGATTAGATTAGTTGTCCCTTCTCCCCCAATTTTATCATTCAAATTAAAATATAACCAAAATGCTTAATCAAAATGCTTAATGAAAAAATTAAAAAATCAACTCATCCAAACTTAAATAACTCTTAATTGATTTTAGCTAACAATAACCAAGGATAATAAAATTACCATGTACAGAAAATCATAAAAGTAATGTGAGATCCCTTAATCATAACAACAGCCCTTTCATTTTTCAAAACTTTTTTCCATATCATATAGGCTTATTATTAATTACTTAAGGTTATAGGTAAGGAATAATTCCTAATTCATATCTTAATCAATTAAATATTCTTTTTCAAAACTAAAAATTATAACACATGGGGAAATGGTTAGTTTTCTCTTCTTTCAATCAATCAAATTCAAATCTAAAAATATCTTTAAAGTGGTTCATTTTAAATTTTTTTAATTTGATTATCCTTAAATTAATTGGGATAAATGAAATTATATTCCTTTATTTCTTTTCAATCGCTAAATATTGCTTGCCATATGAAACCATGCATTCATTTCTTTTAAATTAAATAAAATTTTTTCTTTATGTCAAATAATTAAAAAAATATGAGTCATATTATCACTATTAAATCAAAATATTTTCAAACTTAAATCAATTAATTAAAAATTAAGTGATGCTATAATAATATCTATAAGCTTGCATGTGATGATAGTATAAAATGTGTAATATGAGATTCTCTTCCTTACTTTAACATGGATTTACATAGGCTTTGTATAGTTCATTTGAAAAGAACACAACACTTGCTTGAATATACTCTTATGCTCCTTCATGTTAAAACTTAGGAAGGATTTCAAATTACACATGTAAATCATACAACCAAATCAAATATAAGTTCTTGCATGATTTCATATTCATGTGGTTCTTTTTGTACATTCATATTTATTTAAGAAACGTGGTATATTAGTCTGGATATCCCAGGACTACGAGACTTTAAGTAGCCCTAAGTAAGTCTTGTACCTTAAGCCCTTGGCATAGAAAATAATGGCATCGTACTCACTAAAACTCTTATACATATGCTTGCATAATGTGATTAATGAATAAAAAATCATAAATCAAATAAATCAAATATCACTTTTTGCATGGATTTTCTATCCTTATAGTCATTCATACATCTACATGTATCTAAGAAATGTGGTATATTAGTCCGCATCTCTGAGGCTTTAAGTACTAAGTATATCTTGTCATCCCCTAGTTTAGAAAAAATTAGCATCGTACTCACTTCTAACTTTTATACATGTAAATGTGTGTTTAGTTATTAGATGAAAAATCCCTCTTTTCTACATAATAAAAACATGCATTCATAACTCAATAAAAAAAATGAAACATTTAAATCAAAATACATTTCTTTGCATTCATCATCAAAGTATGCTAAGATTTACATTGCATGTATAGGTATGCTTAGGATTTATTCATATGCATGATATACATGGTGGAAGGAAGTAAATGAATGCGTGTTATGTGATAATATATTTTAATTAATCTTAAGATGCCTTTCTCTTTAAATAGGGCTATTTAGAGTGAATCTAAACTTTGGGTTAATTAAAATATATAATAAATCATTCATTAAAGAAAATCCATTAATTAATTTATCTTAGAAATGACTTAAGGTAGGGATAAAATAGAGATCTCCTCTCTTCTATTTATAACACTTAGTTGCTAAGTGTAGTAAAATAAAATAAAAGCATTAAATAAAATCTTTAAATCAATTAAACTATTAAAGAGAAATCAACCCTTTATAAATTAAATCCTCACATTTTGCAAATCATAATTCTAAAGCTTAGTTAGGACATACCACACAAACCTTAACACATGCATTAGATTAAGTCACCATTTCTAGCTTTATGTTAGGATGGTGCATGGTTTGATAAATATTTAGTTTTGTGAGGTATTATTTTAGTCTGAATGTTAGTATGTGCATAGTCTGGATGTTAGGCCGATATTATCCTAATCATACTTTCTATAGGGGGTTGTGCTTAGGGGGTGCTGTAATAAAAATATAAATACTTTTTGCTATGCAGGTTGTTTATACCCCTAAGCATACCCAAGTTAGGATAGGTGGCTTGGTTACCCATGTGTAGGGTGCTAAGTCCAAATTATTCATATAACTGCTTGGGTTGTATGGTGTGTTTAACTAACATTTATTTTGCAGGTGTAGCTAGATTTACTTTTCTTTTATTTTAATGTAATTTTTCATTAGGATTAGGATACGTGTTATGTGGATTAAGGATAAACATTGGTTATAAGACTATGTCTTATATACCATGTGATACCCTTAAAGCAAGCTACATCCCAATCAAACTAAAAGAAAGAAAGAAATTGAGCAAATCAAAGCCAAAAGAAAGAAAGAAAGAAATGAAGCAAACCAAGATGAAGGAATGAAAGATGAAGAGTGAAGAATGGAGGATGAAGAATGAAGACCCACATAACACTTATCATTTTATAATTATAATTATTCTTTCATTATAGATATGAAGGATGAGCTCGATTCCCAATTTTATTTTTTGGGTTATATGGGTGACCGCGCCTATTATTATTCTTTTACGATAGCTTTATAAAATTGTGTGATATTTTATTTAGCTTGTGCATTAGAAATAACATACCTTTTCATAGTTTCTTTATGATTGATGATTGTTGTGTGGCCTGAATGCGATTACACTCCTAAGATAAAAATAAATGTTCTATCCCACTAATAACTCATAACTAAAATTTTAAAATAATTCATAATCTCACATAAAATCAAATAAAATCAAGATAATAATAAAAAAATATTTAGCAACCCCTTAGCTGGATGATTGTATGTATAACATCATGCATGCCATATTTTTCCACTCTTGCTAAGAGAGGGCTTCCATCTGTGCTAGAGAATAAAGGCTTGACCTGTAAGAGCCTTTGATAGAAAGACACCTCTTTCTCTTCTGATTTAGCCCACAACCAATTTCTCATGTATTTAGACATACAAAAGTCTAAAAATCAAATAAAACTTATGAAAATTTATATTAGATTAAGTCATTACTCATGCCCTTCATGATCTAGTCTCTTAGTGAGTTTAAGGAATTAGTTTTCTCTAAATAACAATGCCTCATATCAAAAGCATATGACTTACCTACATGGATTTAAAGCAGGAGGAGTAATGCCACTCCAGTAAAGAATAAGTCCAGAATGGGTGGTTTACTCTCACTTGTGGAGGTAAACCATATACCCACTTTCACCTTAGAATTAAGTTATGCTTTGGCCTTCACCAAAGCTCCCTAGATTTAGGATTTGAGGTTGATGTTTCCCTTTGCAGGCTACAAGCATAAATTCTCACCTCTTAGGCATTTTTACAACCTTGTATTATGGAATTATAAGTCCTAGATTTCTAATAAAATTTTAACTCAAATAAATAAATCTCCTTAATTTTAAATACATAAAGCCCAACCATAGAATAGATTGGAGTGCTCACTAGGCTTCCTAGTATTAGGATCACTCCCTACTCACCTCCTTTAGTTTCGATAAGAACTCTCCCCCTTTTGATCTCTCTCATTTAATTTTCAAAAATACAACCAATCCTTTGATAGTCCTATCTTTGAAATCTTTGGAGATAATAATCGCCTACTTTAATCGAGAGTATTCTTAAGGGATTCAAATTTCTCATGATGTAATTAACTATGGAGGCTTGCATCTATAAGAAACTTAATGAACCTGGTTTAAATAAACTCTGCTTTACTTTTTCATATAAAGTAGGGAAAAAATCTTTGGTATATTTGAAAACCCATCATGCCTTAGGAGTCCTTATTAGGTGATTAGGTCCATTATAGAGTAGTGACTTCTATCTCTTGAGATAGTATACTTTTCCTTAATGTCATACTTGATTAACCTAATAAGTATATTTGAGGATCTACATAGTATCCCCTCATATATGCACACACAAAAACAAAAAAATAAACACCACAACTATGTAAAGCATACATACTCATGATTGGTTATTTCCTTATACATATACTTTGATGTTTACTTGCAGTATCTACCATTGCTAGAGGATGTTAACACCTTTAGGGAGTTCTCATTGGGATCTACTGTGCTTACTCATTTATACAAGGAGCTACATGAGGCAATGAAGTCAAAGTGCACGAATATGGTTGGATGCCTACATTTACTGCAGGTATAGGTATGGGAGCACATTCATGTGGGCAGACCTACATTACATATATACCATACATATATAGATAGGCATGGGATGTCGGTGGAATGAAGGGTATGTGAGAGATGACACCATCCCATATCGATTCTATATAGATGAATTAAATGAGTCTAGAGTTAAGTATATTGCATTATAAATTTATTTATTGAATATATTATTGGATGCACACAACATACTAATATTTTTTCAAACTACATAGGTGATATGGGAGCCATGTACATCGATCCATGTGCGTCACAAATATATGCTTATAGGGTGATGAGATATGGTTGGCTAGAGGACCATTGATTACTAAAAATGAGTTGAGTGATACCTACCTGATCGTGTGCTCAGACAGTTCAGCCACCTATGATTGTTGAAGCATCAATAGATTCCTTCTTCATATGAGTGGATGGACGAGGAAAAGTATATGTTGATTGGATCAATTACCATCATACTTACATTACACAGTGGGAAAATAGATGTGATTTAGTTGTGGTGGTAGATTCATCCCAATAGGATGGGGAGTCAACAATCAACTGGTACATAAGATGGTGTCGGTATTGGGCTTCACTCTACATATTGAAGGCCCCAACAATTCCCCCAGACACTTATTATTCTTGAGCACCTGGAGAGTGATTAAGGGTAAGCCTGTATTTGATATAAAAATTATTATTTTATATAGTGATTTGATCCCAACTAAATTTCTTTCAATACAGCGTGAGCACATCCTGAATACTGTGGATATATTCCAACATTATTTTGGGAAAGATGAGGATACATAATTTTAGCAATCTATTAACTAGTACAAGAAGTTGTGCAAGGAGTTATGGCATAATATGCATATCTCTGATAGTAGGTACAGAGATACCAATTCTAGGTACTTCAGGGCCAAATGGGTCATGGATGTTGGTCTATCCTCCACACTAGTGGTCGGTCTATACAGTTACACATTTGTTAGTCAAGCTCCGTACTCATATTAGGAAGTGATGTTGAGTCCATTTCAATCAAGGTAGGCAGTAGGCCCTCCCATATATGGTCATCTACCAGTCTATATGTCGCACATACATGAAGTGTATCACACCGTCCCCTTCCAGCCACAAGCATCACTAGAGATACTCAAGGTTACACCCCTCAGTGATCCAGAGTAGACCACTAAACAGGTTGAAGATGAAGCGCAGTAATGACAACACCATCTGTGAGACCATCCTCGATGACCACCTATCCAGTATACTCTAGGGAGTGACTCTCTTCCACCACATAGACATCGTCATCGTTAGATGTTGTTACATTTCTCTTTTGTACGTAGTTACTGTATTTTCTATCTTTAAGCATGTGAATGGAAGCTTCCTCTTTTTTAATGAAATTTTTTAGCACATCTTGATCAAGATAGTTGAGAGAACTATAGGAATATATAAAACATTTTAAGTTATTGGCTCACTTAAGCTTTTTTTGTAAATCTATAACCTCTTATAAGTTGCTTCCCAGTATAAATTTTATGTGAATTATTGTAAATGTGAATTGGTGATTTCTCTTTCAATTCCAGGAAAAAAAATTTAAATGATAGTTTATTATATTAAAACTTATTTCTCTTCTATAGTAGGAAGAGAGTTTAAATATGAATCAATCTAGGTATTCATACACCTTTCTATATTAATACACGTATGTGGAATTGGTGATGAGCAATATTGTATTCTCTTCATGGTAAATTGTATTCTCTGTGCATGTTATTAGACCCATCATGGTCATTGGACAACTTCACCTATATTATCTCCTTCAACTACTGGTCAACCATGCCTCACCTACTTATCCCAACACCTTCAAATTCATGTTGTCCTCATAGGATACAATCTTTTGTTTGCAAAACCGTCCAGAGACCGCCACAAGGGTTTTATCAACATGAAAGTCATGGGGCATTTTGTTATGATTTTAATGATACCAAGCTCGCTCTATTCTAACATTAGATGAGTCCAATATGGACAAAATATTATGGCTGGTCCAATATTTCAAGTCGACATCATAATTTTTGTGAGCATTTATAAAAATTGCTACGTATATGAATATATATATATATATATATATATATATATATATATATATATATATATATATATATATATATATATATTATATTCGCCTTCATCTATCTCTTTTAGAAAGAGAATAAATGAAAATAGAAATATAACACCTTATCGGACACCACGTAGATCAGGATGTTCTTATTAGGGTGATCGGGTATAACAATGAGGAAATATGTACTATCTCAAAAGATAGAAGTCACCTCCCTACAATGAACCTAATCACCTGAATAAGGACTCTTAAAGACTATGGGTCTTCAAAATGTACGAGAGATTCTTCCCATACTTTACATATAAAAGTAAAAGTAGGGTTTATTTTAAACGAGTTAAGTTTCCTGCTGAGCATAGTTAGTTACATCCTAAGAAAAGACATTCCTTAAGAATATTGATTAAGATGATCATTATCTCCAAAGATTTCTAAGGTAGGACTATCAATCTATTGATTTATTCTTAAAAAATCAAGCGAGATCGATCAAGAGGAGGGAGTTCTTATTGAAATAAAATGAAGATAAGTAGAGGATGCGTTGGATACTAGAAAGCCTAGTAAGTATCCTAGACTATCCTATGATTGGGCTTTATATTTTTGAAATTGAATTAATTTATTTGTTTGAGTTAAATTTTTATTAGAAAGTTAGGGCTTACAATTTCATGATACAAGGTCATGAAAATGCCTAAGAGGTGAGAATTTATGCTCATAGCCCGCAAAGGGGAGAAGCAACCTTAGAACCTAAATCTAGGGAGCTTTGGCGAGGGACAAAAGCACGATGTAAATCTTAGGCAAAAAATGGGTATTTAGTTTACCTCCATAAGAGAGGATAAACCACTTGGACTTATAACCGCCTGGGGGTGGCCACCAACTAACTCCTCTTACGATTTTAAATACATGTAGGCAAGCCATATATGCTTTTGCAAGATAGCTAAGCATTATTTATTTAGAAAGAGATTAAGTCCTTAAACACACCCTAGAGACTAGATTAGGCATGATTTAATGACTTAAATCTAATGCAAATTTTGTTATATTTTATTTTCATTTTGGACAATCAATTTGACATAGGTTTTAGGATTCATATGCCTATGAGAAATTAGATTATGGGCTAAAATCAATAAGATAAGGAGGTGTGTTTCTACCATGGCTCTCAAAGGTCAAGCCAAGTTATCTGGCAAAGGTGGAAGCCCTCCAATCAAGAGTGAAATAATATACTTTTTATGCATGATGTGAGAAACAAAATACAACATCCAGCTAAGGGGTTGCTAATTCTTTTATCTTGATTTATAACCTAGGCTTTAGATGAGGTTATGAGTTATTTATTTTTAGTTTGAATTGATTAATTGGATAGAAAATTTTTTTTTCTAAGAGCCTAATCGTCATCCAGGCCATACATCAAAGCAAGAAATAAACTAGGAAAAGATGTCATCTTAATGTATAAGCTAAACAAACATCAATCAATTTATAAAGCTAGCAAAAAATAATAAGAGGCCATTTATGGTCGGGCTCCACAACAATGAAAATAAATTGGGTAGGCTCTACCCTTATATATAATTACAAATAAATAAATTACAACCAAGAATGAATTCATTATTATGGGGGTCTTCATTCTTCATTTCTTCTTCTTTCTTCTTTTGGTTGGTTAGAATGTGGTTGCTCCAAAGGCTTCACATGGTACATAAGGCATAGTCTTATAACCAATGTTCATCCTAATCCCCCATAAAAATCATTCCAATTCTAATTATACAATTACATGAAAATGGGAAAATAAAATTTAACTAAAACCTAAAATAGAGATTAGCTAAATAAACCATACAATCCTAAGCATGTATATATATAAACCGGACTTAGCACCCCGGACATAACTATGTTCACATGGACTATTTTGGATTATGCTTAGGGGTATAAGCACCGCATAACAAAAGTAGTTATATTTTATTATGTGCCCTTAAGCACAATCTACAAAGACAATTACTAAGCCCCACCACCTACACATACACCCTAACATTCAGACTAAAAGATTACATCACTAAACAAAAAAAATATCAAACCATGCAGCACCCTAATCTAAAGCTAAAGTGCGACTTAGTCTAATGTGTGTACTATTTAAGGTTTGTGTGGTATGCTTAGCTAGGCTTTAAGGTTGAAGTTTCTAAGTATGAAAATATTCAACTTAGAGAGTGATTTCATTTAAGTGATTTAGTTGATTTGATTGATTTTATTTTGTGATTTAATTGGGTTTGAATGGAATTACAGCTTAATTACTAAGTTGTAAAGAGAGGGAAGAAAAGAAACTTCACTTGCCCTACCTTAAGTAAATTCTAAGGTAGATTCATATTTGATTTTTGTTTAGTGAATATTTTATTATGTGTTTTGATGAATCCTAAGTTTAGATTTTCCTTAAACAAACCTATTCAAAAAGAAATGCATTTTAAGATTAAGTAAAGTGAGATATTATTACAAAATACACTACACTTCATTTCTTTTTCAACATGTGTAACATGCATATGGATGAATCCTAAGCATATCTATACATGCAAATGGAAGTGTTTGGAACACCTTAATGATGAATTTTAAGAGAGTTACTTAAGAAAATTTGGATGGTTCATGATGCATGATTTTGTTAAGTAGAAAGTGGGATTCTTTTATCCATTTTTCATATGCACATTCACAAGTATAAAAGACATAAGTGAGTATGACACAAGCACAAGGTAAGGTATAAGACTTACTTGGGGCTACTTAAAGCCTCAACCGGATTTTCGACTATCCACTTTTCTTAAATACATATGCATGTATAAAAGAAATGCATGGAAAGAGAATCATGCAAAAGTTTATGTTTGTTTGATTTTGGTTTGATTGTTTAGTTTATATGTGTGATGTGGAATTCTTAAGTCATGACATAGAGTGTATAGGAAAGGATTTAAGTAAGTGTTATGTCCTTTTCAAATGGACTATACACTTTGCAAATCCTTTACAATTGTTAAGAAAAGAGGGAGAATTACATAACACATTTTATACTATTCATATGCAAGCTCATAAGCAATTGAAAATAACATACCTTTCAATTATAATGTTTAATTTATAAGTTTTGAAAATATTTTAGATTTGATAGTGATAATATTCATATTCTTACTTTAAAATATGCAATTTGACATAAAGGAAACATTTCATTTTTTAATTTGATTTTAAAAGGCATGAATGCATGATTTTCATATGACACACATATTTAGCATGTTAGGAAAGAAATAAAGTGATGAAAGTATGTGAATTCATTCACCCTAGTTAATTCCTAAAGACCATCTCATGAAATAGGATCATTTAAAGTGAATCAAATTTATTTTAAAGAGATTTTTAATTTTGTTTGAGTTTGATTTGATTTAGGAAAAGTGAAGAGGTTCTGGTCCTAACCCATTTCCCACATGTGTATGATGTTTTAGTTTGTTTTAGAACCATTAGATTGATTTTATATTTTGTTTAAAGGTGTACATTAAGTTCATTAATTACCCTTACCTACACCACTTTAACATATTTAATCAAATAATTATGAGCCAAAATATGACATAAAACCACAGGGAATTTAAATCAACAATGCACCTAAGAAAGAAAGGGGCCTAATGCAAATTTAAGCTAAAGGGTTTAATTTAAATACTTTCATAACCCTTCCCACACATATGGGTTGGATATGATTTCCTTAAGCTACTTAGGTTATTGAACACCTAAGCATCTACCTTAGAAGGAATTGATTAAATTCTGGATTGATTTGATTTTAAAATTTTGATTAATTAAGCCATTTAATTAAGTGATTAAACTTATTTAACTAATTTGCACCTTAATTAGATTTTTATCCAAATGAAATGAACTTAGGTGGAAAGATTAGGGAGAGGACTCTTAATCTAATTCCCTAAGTCCATTCACTATTATAAGGTAATTAACAAACTTAATTAATTAATTTATCACTATTTAATAGGTTAATTAAACATTTAATTGATTAAGGGAGTGATTAAGAGTGAATCAATCAATTCCCCTAATTAAACCATTAATAAATTTCAAGAAAATCATGGGAGGCAGAGGTCATCCCATTAATCAACTCTAAGAAGTTTGGAATTAATCAGTGAAATAATTAAGGAGTAATTAATATAATTACATTCCCATAAAACCTAATTGCATAAAATTCATTATTCAAAATCCATCAAACTTAATTTTAGATTATTCCCATCTGAATTATCTTTATAATACATTTTATTTTGTATTTTTTGAATTTTATACATTTATTTATGAATATTTAAAGATTCCATGATTAAAATCTAATTAAATAGCCTAATTAAATAGTTAATCTCGTGGGATCACCGATGTCACTTAGTTTTCTCCTCGATCAAAGATTAGACGGTCAGGATTAAGCCTGCAGTTCTTAAGGGATAAATCCATTGATCCTACGCGGCTTGATCATGACCATCCATCCAAAATGCACGGATGGACAGTCCATGATCTATCATTGAGCTCGCTTGCGGGAGAGGGCATCCGTCCAATCCTTAGGGCATGATCCAAGCTCAATTGAGCTCAAACTTTACCCTCACCATCTAGGAGAAAGCACAAGTAGATCTAAAAACCAATTTTACTTAGGATGAAAATTCTTTTTACAAAGTACCAAACACTTCTTATTCTAGGTTCAGATTGAAGGCATACCTCAGGCTATCACCATGCTCCCAACCATCGAGGCTTCTGCCTAGTAGACTAAGTCATGTTGAAGGTTTGAGGGGTTGAGGTTGAGTAGATCCTCCAATTGGCCAAAGTCACCCTCCCAGGTTTGCGACTTTAGCCTAGTTTCCCACCTCCCTTGCCTTGGAAGCTTGGAAGAAGCTTTAGATCAACTTGATCGAGTCCCCCAGGGTACATGCAAGAGCAATTGGCTTGATATTGGGTATTGAGTGAGATGGAAATCTTTGCTACCTCTATTTTTGATTTTGATAAACTAAGAAATGGAGAAATGCAAAGAACTCTAGGAGGCTTGAAGAAGCTTGAGGATGCTTGCTCTGAGTTCCCTAGCTTCAATCGAGTGTGTGTGTGTGAAAATGAAATGAAATTAGGGGGACTATATCTCCCCCTAGATGGATCAGACGGTCATAAGCTATCATTCCATTTTGGATCAATTGATCATATATAATGGGTTTGTTAGGTCATTTGTGATGGAACATGGTTCAATTTTGGCAGAGGAAGGTAGTGGAGAGGTTCACATTTGCAAAACAAGGTGGAGGAATGATTCTCATGTGCTCATTTCCAAGTGGGTGGTCGTTTGGCCATTGGGTTGGTTTGATTGACTCAAACCCATTTGGTCAAGTGCACCACTATTACTAGTGTCCATAGAGTCCACTAAGAGCGTGTCAAGTGGCCATGAAGAGGATTTAATCAAATTTCAAGTGAATTTGGCCAAGAATTACCCTTTGACCTAGAGGTAAAATGGTCATTTAGCTTGAATTTTAGTTTGAATATGTTTGGCATGATTGAAAAATAGGTCGGGCCAAGTTTCAATGAATTTGGAATTGATTTGATATGATTTGGCTCATGTTGACCCATTTAGGTTAAAATGGGTCAACTTGGGTCAAGTTGACCAATTGGTCAAATTGGATCAAACCAAGGGTTGGGTCAAGTTCATATGACCATTTGAAATGTGTTGGAATCATTAGTTTGTTTCAATTTGATTTATATTTGGATTTGGTTCATTTGATTTCATTTGGGTCAATGGGCTAAGTTGACAAATTTGACCCTTTGACCTAATTTGGTCATGGGTTGGTTTAGATTTTATTGTCATTTGAAATGATTTGGTATCTTTGTTTCCAATCAATTTTGGTTTGATTTGATTTTGGCTCAATTTGACCTTTTAGGTCAAGTTGGATTTATGGTCAATTGGGCTAGGTTGGGTTTAGTTGGCCAATTGAGGCTTTGGTCAAGTTCAACAAGTGATTTGGGATGAACTTGACCCATTGGTTTCAATCAATTTAGCTTAGATCAAGTTTTGACATATTTTGACTTTTAAGTCAAGTTAGGTCAACTTGGGTCAAGTGGCCAATTGGGCTAGGTTAGGCTCAAATGATGACTTGGTCAAGTTCAAACACTGATCATGAATGAGTTTTGATCAATAGTTTCAATCAATTTGGCCTATGGTGGATTTTAGCTAGTTTAAGTTTCATTTTGGCTAAGTGTTTACTTGGTCAACCCTTAGGTTTGACTTGGTTTGACCTAATTTGAGTGATTGATCATCTCATGATGATTGTTGCTCATAATATGTGGCTTAGGTGGGCTTAGTTCAATCCAATTTGGGCCCGATTAGAATTTGGCTCATAAGGGGTACTTTAGGCACTTTGGGTCAGGTGAGCCTAAGTGGGTCAATTGGCTTGATCAAGGCTTGATTCAAGTTTAGTTAAACTGACTTATGATTGAAATATAAATCCATTTGCAAGTGATTTAGAGTCAAATGAGTTTTGATTCATTTGACAATTTCAAGTTCAAAGGGTGAACATGAGTTTGACTTGGGTTTGATTTATGAATTTAGTTTTGGTTTGATGATTGAAGTTTGTGTTTATATTTGAATTCATGATTGAAGGGTTGATTGAATGAAGGAAAATCAAGGGTTTGTCTTGATTTGAATTTGATTTGGCTAAGTTCAAGAATTTGACTTGAAAGGTTTAGGTTGAATTTTAGTTGAACTTGGATTTTATTTTTGAATTAATTTTGGTTTGATGATTGAAGTTTATGTTTATATTTGGTTTCATGATTGAAGGATTGATTAAATCATGAAGAAAAATCAAGGGTTTAGCTTTTTTTGAATTTGATTTGGCTAAGTTCAAGAATTTGAAAGGCTTAGGTTGAATTTTGATTTGATTTTTGAATTGATTTTGGTTTGATGATTAAAGTTTATGTTTATATTTGATTTCATGATTGAAGGATTGATTGAATCATGAAGAAAAAATCAAGGGTTTGGCTTGATTTGAATTTGATTTGGCTAAGTTCAAGAATTTGACTTAAATGGCTTAAGTTGAATTTTGGTTGAATTTGGATTTGATTTTTGAATTGATTTTGGTTTGATGATTGAAGTTTATGTTTATATTTGGTTTCATGATTGAAGGATTGATTGAATCATGAAGAAAAATCAAGGGTTTGGCTTAATTTGAATTTGATTTGGCTAAGTTCAAGAATTTGACTTGAAAGGCTTAGGGTAAATTTTGGTTGAATTTGGATTTGATTTTTGAATTGATTTTTTTGGATATTTGAATTTATATTTCATTTATATATGCGAATGTAAATGAGAATATAAATGGGTTATGAGAAGATTTCTTGAATTTGAATTTATTTAGATTTGATTTAGTCTAAGTCCATAAGATGGAATCAAAGTGACTTAATGAAAGATTTTGAAATTTGGAATTCAATCATGGGTTTTACCATTTAGAATTGATTCATGATTTTAGAAAATCCATCAAGTTGGAATTGATTTGAGTTTAAGGTTGATTTGGAGTTTGATTTGAATTTTGAAATTTGACTTGAAGGAAAGAAGTGAGGATTTGGTTCAAGCTATAGGGTAAGCAAATTTTCCTAACACTGCTAAGGCATAACCTATTCCTATGGCTAACTCTTCTAAGCCTCTAGGGTTAGGTTAAGTGTTCACCTAATCACTAGAAGTATCTTAAGACTAAGGAAACTCTTTGGGTCTAAGAGAAGTCCTATGTCATTGGTTTTGTTTAACTTGGCTTAGATTTGATTTTGGTTCATTTGAGTTCATTTGGGTCAAATGGATCAAGTTGACCAATTTGACCCAATTGGACAAATTGGCTGGGGTCATGGCTTTGTTTAGATTTGGTTGATCATTTAGAATATGTTGTAGGCTTTGGTTGAGTTTAATTTGAGTTTGATTAGGTTTTAAGATGGTTTTACCTTTTAGGTCAAGTTGGGTTTAATAAGTCATTTCAATCTTGTGGGTCAGTTAGGCCTAATTGAGGCTTTGGTCAAGTTCAATAGTCAATCTGGAATGAACTCGAGCCATTAGTTGCAATCAATTTGGTTTATATTTTGATTTGACCCAATTTGGCTTTTTAGGTCACTTTGGGTCAACTTGGGTCAAGAGGGCAAATTGGGTTTGGTTTGGCTCAATTGAGGGTCAATCCATGCTCAAATACTGATTTTGGGTCAACATGAATCATTGGCTTCAATGGATTTGGCTTAGCTTATAATTTGGCTAGGGGTTCATGTGGGTAAAGGCGTTGACTTGGTTTAATGACCAAGTTGATTGGTTTGACCCAATTTATGATAATTGATCAACCTAGGGTGATCAACAATGATAGGAGGTCTTGGTGGGGCTTGGTTCAATCCAATTTGGTGATTGAAACTTAAATAGGTCAAATTGGCCACTTTGGGTCAAGTGGACCAAGGGTTTAGTTGGCTTGATTTTGGGTCGAGTTTGATTTAGTTTAGTTTATATATGGATTTGGGATTGATAAATTCAATTGCAATTGATTTGTGTTTGGGTGAGTTTGGTTCATTTGGATATTTCAAGTCAAAAGGGTTAAGTTGGGTTTGACTTGGGTTGGTTTTGGTTTGTAGATTTCATTTATATTTGGAGAGATGATTGATGGAATGATTGATTTATGAGAAAATCAATTGACCTTAGCTTGATTTGGAAGAGATTTTGGCTAAGTTCATGAAATTAGCTTAAAGGGTTTAAAGAAGAAGATTTTGATTTTTGATTTAGTTTTGATGATTTAAATGTATATTTCATTTATATTTGTGAAGGTAATGAAGATATGTGATTCAAGAGAAAATCAGTTTGATAGAAAATTTGGCTAAGCTCATGAAGGTAGGTTATAGGGCTTAGATTTGGATCTTGGTTTAATTTAATTTAGTTTGATTTAGTTTTGATCACTTGAATGTAGATTTGATTTATATTTATGGAGATGATTGAAGATATAAATTGACCATGAGAAAATCAATTGATTTTGGATTGATTTGGATGGGATTTTGGCTAAGTTCATGAAATTGATTCAAAGTACTTAGGAAGGATTTGGTATGATTGCAAATTTTGGCAAATTAGATTTGAAATTGAGTTTGTTGATAGATTAGTTGAAGGGTTCAATTGATATTTGAGAAAATCACTTGAGTTTGGATTGATTTGAATTTGGTTAAGGCTAAGTCCATAAGATAAAATCATAAGGCTTAGGTTGAGTTGATTTGATTTGATTTGGTTTGGAATTGGTTATAGATTTCAATCATTTATTTTGTATTTAAATTTAGATTTGGTATTTGAATTGAATTTGAGGTTTAGTTATGGCTTAAGAAGGTGAACATGGATTGGTAGAGTGGGTCTCCTAAGTCCTAAGGCTTAATCCTATGACTAACCTTCTAAAACTCTAGGCCTAGGGTATTCACCTAAGTGCTAGAAGAGTCTTATGACTAAGGAAGTCTTAGTGTATGAAAAAACTCCTAGGTCTAAGAGGAAGATTGATGACTCACTCCAAAAGTGATTTCAACAAAGGACCCCAATAGGTGTGGTGTAACTAACAAGGCACACCGCACATATTGGCATTGACCGAAATGATCAACAACATCCAAAAGATTGCAAACACTAATGGAAATGATCTATACCTAAACCCGAAAGGTAGATAGAATCATAATCTTAGTAATGTAACTCAACTTATGCCAAGGACATAAGAGAGTTAGAAGGATTTGGTTGAGATTTCATGTCAAGGACATGAAGGAAGATAAGTCAGGGGATCACGCATGTATTGGACATATCATGTGAGAGGTTTATGCCGAGGGCATAAAAGGAGGAATCCATCAGGGATTGAGTACATGAACTTTCCATTAGGGAAGCATGTACGAGCTATCTATGGGGATATGGATTTGAGTTTGATTGTGAATATGATTTATGGGAAGAAGATCTGCTAGGGATAAGAATCTATAATCCACCAGAGATTAAGATCAAATTAATTTCAATTTGTTTTGTCTTAATTGATGTGGATGCATATCCTAGGAATTATGGTGTTTATTTTTGGATGTGGGGGGACACAACACAGATCGTAGGGGGTACTTATTAAAGTGATCGGGTAAGATATTGAGGTATGATATACTATCTCTAAAGATAGAGGCATTACCCTTCAATGGATCAAATCACCTAATAAGGACTCTTAAGGCATGATGGGCCCTCGAATATACGAGAGATTTTTCCCTTATTTTACATAGATAAATAAAGTAGGGTTTATATTAAACTGGGTTCTTAAGTTCCCCATGGAGGCAAGCCTCCAGTTAATTACATCATAGGAATGAAATTCTAAGAATACTCTCGATTAAAATATATAATTATGATCTCCAAAGATTTTAAGGCTAGATTATCAATAATTTGGTTATATTTGGAAAGTCAATTGGAAAAGTTCAAAGAGAAGAATTATTTTTGGAATCCAAATGGAGGAAGTAGGGAATGCTCATGAAGAAAGTCTAGTGAGCATTCCAATCTATCCTATAATTAGCTTCATATATTTGAAGGTGATGACATTTATTCATTTGAGTTGAATATTATTACATTGCTAGGGCTTATAATCCATCAACATAAAGTTGTGGAAATGCCTAAGAAGTGAGGATTTATGCTTATAGCCCAAAAGAAATAGCTACCTCAGATCCTAAGTCTAGGGAGCCTTAGTAAGAGTTAAAGCATGACCTAAATCTAAGCGAAGAGTGGACATAAGGTTTACCTCCACTAGAGGATAAACTGCTGATTTCCGGGCTTACAATAGCCTCAGTGGCCACCTAACTCCTCTACAATTTTAAAATCATGTAGTGCGCTTTATGAATTGCAAGATAGCTAGGTAGTTATTTAATTAGAAAAGAGACTAAAGTCCTTAAACCCACTAAAAAATATTAGAGCATGAGTGGTATAAATAATGGCATACTAATGGAAAATCTTTTCAAATTTTAATTAAATTTTGACACTTCATTTTGACAAAGGCTTTGGAATTTTTGTATGCCTAAATGCATGATGAAGTAAATTATTGGCCAAATCAAAAGAGAAAGAGAGTGAAGCTCTGTCAGTAGGGGTTACCCTATGCGTGTAAGCATGGAGGCCCTCATCTTGCAAGAGTGATTCAAGATGATATGCATGATGTGAGACATACAACCATACAACTAAGGGGTTGCTAAATCTTTTAATTATCTTGTTTTAATGCTTAGGGTTTATGGTGAGGTTATGAGTTTTTTTTTGAAATTTAGTTATCAGTGATTAATTGGGTAGAAGATTTATTTTAACTTAAGAGCCTAACGTATCCAGGCCACTCATCAAAGCATCAGGCATGAAGAAACTAAGAAAAACATGTAATTCTAGTGTGCAATTTAAACATAACATCAATCAATTATATGAATTATCATGAAAGATTAAGAGAGGTGTGGCATGCACAACCCAAAAAGGGAAAGCATGTTGAAGCTCTACCCTTATATAACAACCCAGAATATGAAAGAATAATTATTATATACAAATGACTAAATGCTATGGGGGTCTTCATTTCCTCATTCTTCATACTTCACTTCTTCGCTTCCCTGATTTGGTAGGCTTCAATGCATCACATGGCACCCTAGGACAAAGCCTTCTAGCTAATGTTCATCCTAATCTCCCATAACACCAATCCTAATTCCTAATGCAAAATTACATTAAAAATAGGAAAAGTAAATGTAACTACACCTGCAAAATAGAGGTTAGCTAAACACATATACAATCCCAAGCTTATATGTATGATTTGGACTTAGCACTGACACATGGGTAACCAAGCCCACTGCCTTAACTTGGATTATTCTTAAGGGTTTAAGCAACTTGCAAAGAGAGTATTCACATTTATTTTAGCATTCCTTAAGCATAATCGTAAAAAATATGATTTAATCTCAAGATACCATATAATCTACAAAGCATACACCCTAACATCTAGTCTAAAATAATATATCACAAAATAAAATATTCATCACATCATGATCGCCCCTAACTTAGAACTAGAAGTGATGACTTAATTCTAATGTGTGTGTTAAGGCTTGTGTGGTATATCTTACTAAGCATTAGAGTTATATCTTTCTAAGTGTAGGAAACATTAAAATTAACATGAAGGTTGGTTTCACTTGAAGTTGCTTAATTGATTTGCAATTTTAATTGGTTGTAAGCCTAAAATTTGGAGCTTATCCTCTCTAGTGGAGGTAAACCTTATGTCCACTCTGCTTAGATTTATGTCATGCTTTAGCTCTTACTAAAGCTCCCTAGATTTAGGATCCAAGGTAACTATTTCCTTTAGGCTACAAGCATAAATCTTCACCTCTTAGGTATTTCTATAATCTTATATTGATGGATTATAAGCCCTAGCAATCTACTAATATTCAACTCAAATGAATAAATCTCTTCACTTTCAAATATATGTAGCCCAATTATAGGATACGTTGGAATGCTCACTAGACTTCCTAGTATCATGAGCATTCCCTACTTCCTCCCTTTGGATTCCAAAAATAAGTCTTCTCCTTGAACTTTCCCAATTGACTTTCCAAATATAACCAATTTATTGATAGACTAGCCTTGAAATCTTTGGAGATCATAATTGTCAACTTTAACCGAGAGTATTCTTAGAGAATTTCATTCCCTAGGATATAATTAACTATGGAGGCTTACCTCCATAGGGAACTTAAGAACCCAATTTAATATAAACTTGACTTTATTTATCCATATAAAGTAGGAGAAAATTTTTTGGTATATTTGAAGACCCATCATGCCTTAGGAGTCCTTATTATATGATTGGATCCATTGAAGGTTGAAGCCTCTATCTTTCAAGATAGTATATCATACCTCAATATCGCATTCATCACTTCAATAAGTATCCCTTATGATTGGTCAGGGATCATATTGAGAAGGGGCTATGTCGCCTTGACCGATCTTAGATTTCTACTAATGGAGAATCTATGCATCCGCTAATAAAATCTCCAAACTGTGGTGGTTACTAGAAATGGGGACTATCCATTTTAGTAACTTGGGTAGTGTCTAAATGGGGTCACAAATGATGTGATCCAAATAGAGTGCCCATGGGGAGGTTCCACGGGCATTATCATCCTAAGAAAATAATGCCTATAAGTATACGGTGGCCAACTTAAGGAGAAAGCATAGCATACTTACATCCGCCATGAGCTGTATCCACTAGGTGGGTCATTGTGACATAAAACACCAACTAACCTAAGTAGCTCGTCGTGTGTGAGGATCGGCCTAAGAAAAGGTGTAAACTTACATCTCCCTAAAGCGTAATTGATGATAGACCACATCCTCCGATGCTTCCGACTTGGATTACAAGGCGATGTGAAGAAAAAAAGAACCTTACATCTTCCGAGTAAGGAACAATTGACCCTGATGGCACAATAGATTAAACCCAAGGCTAACTAAGTAGGGAGTAATGAAGAAGGATTGGACCTAGACTTGATGTAGTAAGGAGGAAAGGAGCCACTGGGAGACTTACCTTAAATCTCAAATGTACCCGACCAAGTAAGTTCAGGATGGTTAGTTTAAGAAGAAGGCATAATGACTTACATCCTCTTAAATGAAGCATGAGGTAGCTTATCGACAGAAGGTCTACCATGCTAAGACGACACTCGGTGTACATTGATCAAATATGGAAAGAAAGCATAGTAGACTTACATCCTCAACAAGGGACCAGCGACGTGATTAGGATAACACGTTAACCCGACCTAGAGCTAATGAGTGAGGGCCGTAGGGGGTGTTACCTCACATCAAAGTAACCCGAGATAAAAGATGTGTATTTTTTTATGTGTTTATGTGTAGTTTGTATTTGTGTTATGTCTTTGAAGGATAGGATGCCACTTAGGTTCTCTTACACCTATCTTAAATGCGTCATGGCAAATTCACAAAACAAGTGATAATAATTCTTCAAATAAAGAGAAAATTTCATTTGAAAAGGAATTTTATTGATGATGAAGATTTCCAACATGAATTTATGACTAATATTTCTTTAGGTAAAGCCTTGAGTGGAAGCATTGGGTGCTCTCCTTAATGATTAATAAGCTAATAAGATCCTCCTTGGTAGGCCTTCTCTATGGCAAAAGGGTCTTCCCAAGTAGATTCAAACCTGCCTCCCATCTTGCAATGGGAAACAATTGGTCTCCTTAGAACTAAAATAAGCTCTCATATTTAAAAAGCTCTAGGATGGACCAACTTATTTTGAGCTTGAATCATTTTGGCTTTGTACAACTCGAGGTTCTGGCATGCCCGTAGACGACTCTCCTTCAAACCTTCGAGCTCTTCTAACCACAGCATGGCATTCTGCTCCATTGTGATCTTGCTTCCTTATTATCCTTAATGATGGGAATTGGACTTCTAATGGTAGAACTACTGCACCCATACACTGGAGAAAGGAGTGGATTGAGTTGTAAGTGGTGCGGTAAGCCCACAAAGCTTCAACTAACTTCCACTATCATCAGTGTTTTCTTTAGTATTTGGATGAGAGTTTTATTGAAGGCTTTTGCCAAGCCATTTGTCCTCAGGTAGTAGATGGTAGAATATCTACAATCTATATCATATATCTGGGCAAAGTTATTGATCTTGGTGCTCTTGAAAGAAATACCATTCGTATATAATTCATCGAGGCACCTCGAACCTATATACAATATGGTTCCTGAAAAACTGGAGCACATGCTGAGTTGTGACCTCTCTAAGCGGGATCGCCTCCTCCTACTTGAAAAAGTAGTTGGTAGCAGCTAAGATAAATCGATGATCCTTAGAAGAAGGAGGATGTCGGTACCCCAACACTTGAATGGTCATGAGGCCAATGTAAGAAGTAGAATGTTGGGTTGGTGGTAGACCACACCATGTACCGAGACCGTGGCATTTCTTAGCTTTGTCCATGCGATAATCATCAATGACCAATATGCTAGCCTTGATCTTGGCTTTCATCTTTGACCGGATTGGTGGCTCCATAATCTTGAGTGTACCTTGGTCATGATCTTACGTGGGTTCAAGCTTGTCTAAACAAACTATATATGATTGAAGGATCACATGTACAAGGTGCCATCCATGAGAGCATAAGAAAGTGCTCTCTATTTCATCTGATGGGCTAGGGACTTCTGTTGAGGTAGTTTGCCTCAATTTAGGTAATATATGAATGATTGCCTCTAATCTAACTCATCATCTTTTTTTGGAAACAACAACCTCCCCTTCAAGAGAGTTTTTCTCGATGAGTTCATATCAATAAGGGATAATACTTGTCTATTTTGGACCTTTATCGATATGGACTCATCCGACATGCCAACTGGTAGGTTTGGCAAAGCATCTTGACATTTTATCCATGATGAATCTTATAGATTTTAACCTCTGGGATTTGGGCCAATAACTCTATAGTGTACTTATGGTAGTGATGGAGCTTAGGCTTTAAAACCTTGTAGGACTCAACGATTTGATTGTTGATTAATTTAGAATCTCCATAGATATTGATGTTCTAGATGCTTAGAGTAACAACTAACTCTAAACTGGAAATAAAAGCCTCATATTCAACTTCATTGTTGGTGTAAGGATTGGACAAGTGATATGAGAATCTCATCACATCATGGTATTGAGTTAGGACTACTACCTCCTACCTTTCCTGGAAGAGTAGGTTATGGTTCTTCTCCTCTTTGAGAGGAAGTTGCATCATCAAAGTACATCTCCCAATGGTGAATGCTAGTGTCCCCTAAGTTCATGATTTGTTCATCGGGGACGTCATCACTAAGCGGAGAGTCAGCAGGGAGTGGGTGTGATGCTAAGAAATCCACAAGTGCATGTCCTTTCACTGCAGTACGAAGTAATGTCAAATTATGACAAAATTATGGACCGATAACCATCATAACATCTTCCATGTCATAAGATATTATAGTGGATTGATTTTAGAGATTAAGTTTACCTTATGAGAAAATATATCATAGCTTTTGGGATGAAAAGATTAAAGCTTGGCGCTTCTTCAATGGATAATTTATCTCCAGGATTAGATGATGACCGAGATAGTAGAGTGTGTTTTCCTTCCCTTTGTCATTGGTTTGAGCCAACAAAGTACAAGGAGTCATTTAATGCAACAAAGGTGTATAATAATATGAGCTCTGCGAGATAGTCGCTAAAATTGGTGGCATCATCGTAGTGCTTGATGTCTTCAAAGGCATCTTGTCATCCCACTTGAACTTGGCATCCTTTTGATAAGAATTAGCATCTTCTTGATAGGTTGGATATAAAGCATCTTAGATAATCCAACCACCTTGGAATGATCCGAGTTGAGTTAAACTTTAGGGGTAGCATTTTAATATCGCTTGATCTTCTGGATCGATTTCACCTCGTTGGACAATAAACCTAAGAAATTTTTTAAAAGCTACTCCGAATGCACACTTCAAGGGGTTCATTTTAAGGTTGAATTATCTTAACCAATCGAAAACTACTCTCAAGTCAAAGAGATGGTCTTCATTTTCTTTACTTTTGACCACAAGATCTTCGACATAGCACTCGACTTGATGATGAATGAGTTCATTGAAGATTCTAGTCATGGTCTGCTGGTATGTATCACCACCATTTTTAAGGCAAAAAGGCTTATATTAATAAATTTTGATCGGGTTCCAAAAGATTTCTTTCATCTTTAGGGCCATCTTTATTTGGTTATATTCAAATGATGAGCTATCCAAAAGAGAAGACGCATGAGATGAGGCAATGTCCATCATCAATTCTAGTATCGATAATGGAAATTCATCTATTAAATATGTCTTATTTAGATTTCTAAAGTCGATGCATATGAATTTGGTCATTCTTCTTAACTGGGATGACACTTAAAGCAACCAGTGGTATTTTTCTTCGTGGATGAAACCAACATCTTAACTTCAAAAATGACTTATTGTTCAATGTCTAATCGCTTGCATCTAGGAGCTTGCTTGATAAGGTTAGCACTAGGATCTATTGCCAGTTTATGGACTGCTATGTTAGGAGATAAATTGGGCATCTCTTCATAACTCTATTAAATGCTAACTTAACTAAATTGGTTTCGCCATTCAATAAAGAATTGATGTATGTGTATGGATCTCGTTCCTAAATTAATTTCTTTGAGCTCATCAAAGGTTGAATTGATTTCTTCTTCGAACTCTGGTAGTGCATCTTTGACTTCAAAATCATCTAGACCATGTTTCTAAACACACCTCCACATATGAGTTAATGTGATTTGAAAAGAATCTATCATATTCTAAATGATTGGTGATGACTAAGCAGTAATTATTATCATTAACTCGACCCACTAAACTGAATCCTAGCCTTGATCTTGGTTAAGAGCTTTTGCATTTATTCTTCCATATTCTTTTGAAGTAGTCTGACCTATGCTTTGACCAAGTATGTGGGATTAACCCTTTCTTTGCTAAATTATGAAGACAAGGTGAGTACCAATCAAAGATAATTAAATCTTTATATAAATCATCCTCAAGTTCTACATCAACTTGACTTGAGGATGATGCTCTAGAAAGAACCTCAGTATTCACATCTATGGATGATTTAGGGGCTTCCTTAACTACCAATCCCTCAACTTTATAAGAAAAGTGGGCTAGAGCTAAGGTTCCGAGATGCATGATTATTTCACATATAGACTTTGATACATGCTTTGCTTTGGAGCCCGCCTTCATCTCGGCTCAAGTGTCACCTCTAAGAGAATCATAGAAGAGTCGCAGCATGCTAATCATATAAGACTCATTTTTGAACTAATTTCTAAGTCTATATGGATACAGTGTGTACTCTGGTGGCATATATCCTATCAGCCAATAAGAAGGTTTTCCACCCCTGGGATTGCCTCTGAACTAGCCTCCTTCTCTGCCTGGTGGAGGTCGAGTCATCCTACCTATATGTTTCAATGGAGAAATGAACTATGGATGGAATCTAATGTCGCCCTTCCTCTTCAAGAGTATTTCGCCCATTTTATTTTCTTTTTTTCCTTCTCTTTATCTCTTTTGCTTTTCTTTTCTTTTTTTTCTTTTATTTTTGAACTTTCTAAGTTCACAGAATAGACTTGTTGGTTTTGAGGGAGGTAGTAAGTTGCATCCTCGTATATGCTTACCTCGTGAACTTTGAATAGCATGAGATCTCGCTTTGACATAAGAGTGATCCCACCTCTCTCACAAACTTTATACACGATGTAGAGAGGTGTGGTGTTTATTTTTGAGATGTATTTGGGGTGACACCACTCGGATCTGAGGTATGATATACTATCTTAAAAGATAGAGACATCACCCTTCAATTGACTTAATCACCTAATATGGACTCTTAAAGCATGATGGGTCTTCGAATATACCAAAGATTTTTTCCTTACTTTACATAGATAAATAAAGTAGGGTTTATATTAAACCAGGTTCTAAAGTTTCCTATGGGGCTAAGCCCCCATAGTTAATTACATCTTAAGGAAAGTGAATTCTTTAGGAATACTCCCGATTAAAGTATGTAATTGTTGTCTCCAAAGATTTCAAGATAAAAAACTATCACTAAAGAGTAAGACTATCAATAAATTGGTTATATTGGAAAATTAAGTGGAAAAGATCAAGGAGAAGATTATTTTTGGAGGCCAAGGAGAATAGGTAGGAAATACTCATGATACTAGGAAGCCTAGTGTGCATTCCAATCTATCCTCTGGTTGGGCTTTATAAATTTAAAAATGAGGAGAATTATGTTATTAGAGTTAAAATTTTATTAGATTACTAGGGCTTATAATCCATCAACACAAGGTTGGAAAAATACCTAAGAGGTGAGAATTTATGCTTATAGCCTAAAGAAAATAGCTACCTTAGATCTTAAATCTAGGGAATTTTAGCAAGAACTAAAGTACGGCCTAAATCTAAGTGAAGATGGGTATGAGGTTTAACTCCAGAAGAGAGGATAAACTACCTGACTACTGGACTCATAACTGGTTGGAGTGGTAGCTAGCTAACTCCTTCTATGTTTTAAAACTATGTAGCTAAGTCATATGATTTTGCAAGATAGTTGAGTTGTTATTAATTTAGAAAGAAACTAAAGTACTTAAACCTACCCTCTAAGAGATTAGAGCATGAATGGTATGAGAAATGACGCCTAATCAAAATCTTTTCAAATTTTATTTGTATTTGACACTTTATTTTGATAATGGCTATAGGATTTTTATATGCCTAACTGCATGATGAAGATGGATTATGGGCTAAATTAGCGAGAAAGAGGTGTTTTCCACCATAGAGGAACCCTCAAAGGTCAAGTCTTCCCCTATCGTGCAAGGAAGGAAACCCAATTTTAGCAAGAGTGAAGCAATATGAATGCATGATGTTAAACATACAACATTCAGCTAAAGGGTTGCTAAATCTTTTAATTATCTTGATTTAATGCCTAGGCTTTATGTGAGGATATGAATTATTTAAAGCTTTAGTTATAAGTTGTAGTTGGGTAAAAGATTTATTTTTTCCTAAGAGCCTAATCGGATCTTGGCCACACATTAAAACATCATTCATAAAGAAACTAGAAAAAAAGCATGTCATTTTATTGCACAATTTAAATATAATATCAATCAATTTAAATATAAATCTAATGCAAAAGAATAAGGTTGATGCGTACCAACGCATAACAAAGAGAAAGTGGGTAGGATCTACCCTTATACAACCCAAAATATGAAAGAATAATTACAATTATAAATGAATAAATGCTATGGGGATCTTCAAATCTTCATGTCTTCATGTCTTCATATCTTCATTTCTCCATTTTGATTTGGTAAGCTTCAAGGCATCACATGGAACCACAGGACAAAACCTTGTGGCTAATGTTCATATTTATCCCCCACAACACTAATCCTAATTCCTAATACAAAATTATATTAAAAATAAGAAAAATAAATCTAACTATACCTAAAAAATAGCCAAACACACATATAATCCCAACCAGTTATATATATAATTTGGACTTAGCACTTATTACATGGCTAACTAAGCCCACCTATCTTTGCTTGGATTATGCTTAGGGGTTTAAGAAACTTGTGAAAGAGAGCATTTATATTTATTTTAAGCACCCTTTAAGCATAATCTCCTACAAAAATATGATTAGGCTAATATCGACCTAACATCCAGTCTACAAAATATACACCCTAACATCCAGTCTAAAACATAACATCACAAAATAAAACATACATAATACAATGCATCACTCTAACATAAAGCTAGAAGTGGCAACTTAGCTCTAATATGTGTCCTAACTAAGAATTTGAGTTGTATTTTCTAAGTGTGAAAGAATTTAATCATATGGGGTTGATTTCACTTTAAGTGGTTTACTTGATTTAGGAATTTTACTTAGCTTTTTCTTTTATTTTATTTGACTTACACTTAGCAATTAAGTGTTATAAAGAGAAGAAAAAGAGAGGGTCACTCTCTTTCATCCCTACCTTTAGTCACTTCTAAAGCATGTTAATTTGATTTAATTCTCTTTTATGAATGGCTTATTACACATTTTAAATTAATCCTAAGTTGAGGTTGACTTTAAATGATTCAATTCAATATGAAAGTCATCTAAAGATTATTTTAATTGAATTACTATCACATGACATATGTTAAATCATTCCTTTCCATCACATATAACATGCATATAGTATTAATCCTAAGTATACCATAAATGCAACTTATTTTTGACACACTTTATATGATGAATGTAAATTTTAATCATATTAATTTAAAGCTCTATCCAAATTCTTATACAAAAAATACATGGAAAGAGAGAGAGAGAGCTCCAAATCATATGAATAATTAATTCAATAGATTAGTCACTTATGAATGCATGGATTTTGATAAAAGAAAAAGGATTTTAATTTCATAATTAAATTCACACACATATGTATAAGAGATATAATAGTACATGTCATTGTTAATCAGGAAAGTGAGATAATCAAATGACCTCCTTGGGGCTAACAAAAATCTCGTATTCCCAGGATGTCCAAACTAAACATTTGCTTTTCTCAAATACATGTGAATGTATACATAAGTAAAGGAATTAAAACCATGCAAAGATTGTATTTTTATTTAATTGAAACATTCATGCATATGGATTAAAGCTCTTATTCAAATTCTAGTGTAGAAATACATGTGAATGAAATCAAATAAGTATTTATCACTATTAACTAGGGAAGTGAGATAATCAAATGACCTCCTTGAGGCTAACTAAAGCCTTGTATTCCCGGAATGTCCAAGTTATATACCTATTAACATGGGATCATGGGAAAGGGGTGTCCTATTTTAGCTTTGCATGGGAAGAGAAAATTGAAGTGGGGAGGGCTTGGAATCACTTTAGAGCTTACTATGGAATTTCATTTCTCTCTTGGGAGCTCAAACAAATCAATGATCGATTGTGAGAATTGAGGGGTATACCCCTTAACGAGGTTGACTAACAACATTACTTCTGAATATTGGCCACACCATCGAGCGCCATAGGTCATTGAGCCCACGCTCAATTTTAGTGGAGGAATGCTTGGGAGGTGGCTCAAGGCTTGACATGGCTTGCAACTTTGTCCATGAGGTTCTCTGAGAGAGAGAGGTGAGTTAACTCACCTCCCTTGGTCTAGGCACTTAGCCCACTTAGTGGGTTAGGTGTCCGTGAGACTACAAAATAGGGTAATGAGGGTCGCCAAGTGATGGGAGAAGTGGACTTTATCAATTTTGGTAAAATAGGCATATCCAAGAGGAATTTGCCTGGTTTGGCTCCAATTGGATTTGGACTACTTTTTGGACTGACCTAAGATGGGTTTGGGTCGGGTTTGGTCAGCTCCCAAAGTCTCATGAGTTGGTTTCAAGGGTTTTGGCTCAATTTAGTCAAATTGGGTCAATTTAGATCATATTGGGTTAGGTTGACCAATTGATCAAATTGGGTCAAACCTAGGAAGTTAGTTCAAATGATGATTTGAAGTATTTTGGTTCAAGTGGTTTCAATCAATTTAGCCTAGGTTTGATTTTGGCTCATTTGGATTCATATAGGTCAAATGGGTCAAGTTGATCGAATTTGTCAAATTGGCTTGGGTTGGGTGTTGATTCAAGTTCAATTGGTTAATGGAAAATGATTGTAGGCTTTGGTTTGAATCAATTTAAATTTAATTTGGATTTTGGCCAATTTGACCCTCTAGGTCAATTTGGGCTAAGTTGGGCTAGGTTGACCAATTGGGCTCAATTGGCCAACTTGGGTTCAATTATGGGTTTGGCCAAGTTCAATAATCAATTTGGAATAAACTTTGGCCATTGGTTATAATCAATTTGGGTTGGATCAAGATTTGACATATTTTGACTTTAGGTCAATTTGGGTCAATGGATTTAGAATTGATGGGCAAGTCATGTTCAATCATTGATTATGGGTTGGTGTGAGTTGATGGTTTCAATCAATTTGGTGTATGATGAGTTTTTGGCTATTTTGGGTTTCATATGGGCTAAGGGTTGACTTGGTCAAATGACCAAGTTGACTTAGTTTGGTCTAATTTAAGGCAATTGATCATCCTAGGGTGATTGATGATCATGGAATGAGGTTTGGTTCAATCCAATTTGGATTGAGCTCGTTCATGAGTTTTTAGGCCACTTTGGGTTAAGTGGACCTAAATGGGCCAATTTACTTGGTCTTGGTTTGATTAAGGTTTAGTTGAATTTATATATGGGTTTAGGATTGAAATATAAATCCAACTACAATCAATTGGCTATGATAAGTTTTCGCTTCATTTGGAATTTTAAGTCAAAAGGCCAAGTTGGGCTTGACTTGAGTTGATTTCAATTTGGGTTGATGATTATAGGTTTCATTTATATTTGTGAATATAAATGGTAATAATAATTTATAAGAAAATCAATTGAGTTATTTGAATGGGATTTGGCTCAAGAAATTGGCTTAAAGGGTTTGAATTAGGTTTTGATTTGATTTTTGATTTGGTTTTTTCTACTTGAATTTATATTTCATTTATATTTGTGAATATAAATGAAAATATAAATGATTTATGAGAAAATCACTTGAGTTTAGAGTGATTTGGAGGAAAATATGACTAAGCCCATGAGGTAAATCCATATAGATGGAATTTGATTGGATTTGGATTTATTTTGATTTGGTTTTGGCTATTTGAATTTATATTTCATATATGTGAGTATAAATGAAGATATAAATGATCATGAGAAAATCACTTGAGTTTAGAGTGATTTGGAGTCAAATTTAGCTAAGTCCATGGGTAGGTCCATATGGGTTAGTTTTGGAATTTGATAGGATTTGAATTATTTTGATGGCTATTTAAATTTATATTTTATTTATATTTCTAAGTATAAATGAAGATATAAATGACTCATGAAAAATCACTTGAGTTTGAGTTGATTTGGGTGAAAATTTGGCTATGCCCATTGAATTCAATGGCTTAAGGAGGATTTAATAGTTTAAATTTGATTTTGGATTTCAATCAATTGGAATTGAGTTTGGACTTAAAATTAATACATGATTTAGGTATTGAATTGATCTTTGAGAAAATCAATTGAATTTGGATTGGTTTGAACTTGGTTAAGGGTTAAGCCAACAAGATGAAATCATGAGCTTAAGCAAGATTTTATTTTGGATTTGATCATGAGTTTCAATCATTTGACTTAGAATTTGGGTTTGGATTTGGTATTGAATTTGAGGTTTGGTTTGAGGAGGTAAACATAGGTTGGGTTTAGGCCACTGGATGGGCAAGTCTCCCTAAATCTCTAAGGCATAACTTACCCTTATGACTAACCCTTCCAAGTCTCTGGGCTTAGATTAAGTGTTCACCTAATCAAGTGTCTTAAGACTAAAGAGCTCTAGGTCTATAAGAGTCCTAGATCTTGAGGAGGTTGAGAACTTAAAAGTAAGGTCAACAAGAGATGGAACCATGTCATTTTCATATATCCATGGCCGCTAAGCAAAGTTGAAAGATGTATCCAAGTCTATAATATGAAACTTAGTCAGCCTTCTAATCATCTATCTCTAAGGGCAACACTATGGAGCCTAGGGCCCTCTTGCTCATTGAATCCTCTCAATATTATCCTTTTGTGAGTTTGGAGATGTCGATCCTCAAGTAGGCAAGGGTTCTTAGACTCATAATATTGACCGATGCACGAGTCAACGAAAACTGATACAGATGCTATCCACTATAATGTAAAGAGGACAGTTGTGCTCGGTCATCCTTAGAAGTAAGTCTTCATCATTAAAAGTGACTCCTAAGATGTCCTTCAAGTGGCATACCTTCTCTTCAATAGCGATCAGTTGAGCTAAGCATATCTCTGGATCAAGTAAGGCCTTGATTAGAGATTTCCTCATCTCTTTGGATAAGACAAGGGCACCGTATATGCTTAACTTAGACAATTTTCTAAGATGATTAGGATGTTATAATCAACCCTGATTGGGCCTCCATAAACATATCCATAGGAGCATCGTGGAGGCTATGCTATTGGAACCAATAACTTGCTTACCCTTTATCAGGTACTACCCTAGGAGGTAGAACTACCCTGATAGGGGTTCTTGACTTCATGTGGCGTTGGTGAAAAGTTCTACCTACTCAGGTATACCTACCTTCTCCTATGGGACCTTGAGTTGATGACTCCAAGTCAATCAATGGCTAAACCCGATGAGAAAAGGAAAGCTTCAATCACAAGAGAAGGATTAATTTATTTTATTATTATTTAGACTTGGAGAGTTTTCTTTTGGAATATAAATAAGATAAGATTGACGCGGCAATGATGTAAGTAAAATCAATTTTCTTCATTAAATTTTTTATGTGGAGGTATATGATAGAAATCAAGTAAAGTTAGCGTGAGTGAGATTTATTGTTGCGATACAATGCTCCGGGTAGAAGAAGTGGATGAAGTGGTAATAGTTGCAACATGGAAGGAATCTTGGACTTAGATGGTGGTTGTGCTACTTGCCTATCCCGCAAGTATGGATCATGTAACTACTAAGCTCCCACCTTTCTGAAGTTATCCATGGCAACTTGCAAACCCTCCTTGATGTTGGAGTTTGAGCTACCTTAGGAACCTACAAAGAAAGTTTCTTGATCTTAGAGATAATTGTTTTAGAGGTTCGATAAAGAAATATCCCAACCTTCTTTATCTTAAGAGGATCACAAGTATCCCTAAGGATTACTCTAATAGAACTAGATGGTTGTTCTAACAAGTATTCCTTAGGAATAACTATGACACCCAACTTGTAGCTACGCTCGCTAGTCTGAAAGTGATGCAATCCTGACATATGCGATAGGGGCAAATGTTAAGATCATTGATCTTGCCCACTTCCTTCCTCTTAGGCTCTAGCTATAAATTAAGTTTCTTTAAGAGATTTTAAAGATCTTATTGACTATCTCCCTCTTGAATGAATAGGGCTTGTTTAATTTATCCAAGAGTAGGATATTAGCTACAAGGTGAATATGAATATCGCTATTGAGTGTACTATTGTGGAGGCGGTGGTGGCCATTGTGGTAGGTGGCAGATGTGGGTGAGGTGCTAGAGAGGTGGCAAAGGAGGTTGAGCTCGTGGTCTCTCAACCGAACTCGCCGGCTTCCCTCTATCTACTAGCACAACTGTCCCCAGCTTCTTCTCAAACACTTTATGCAGCTTGGGTTTGGATGATTGGTCTTGGAAAAGAAATAATTTGGCTTCCTATTGTAGACTAGCCATCTTGTTGATTAATTTCTCAAATATTTTAATTATAAAGCCCTTAAGCATGAAAGCGACCAAACCATGGATATTCTTGAGAAGAATTTTAATGGCGTTTCGCATACCTATGGTTAGCATTTCATACTTAGGTTATGACACCTGAGAATGTAATCAACAAGGGACTCATTGAGATTTTATTTTGCTACAATGAGGTCACAATTACCTTTTGTTGGGAAATAGTAAATCTCGATTGTTTAACTCAAAGAAAGTATTCACCGAGCAATTGGGCGCTTCACATACCAATCAAATGCAACACCTAATAGTCGCTAACAAAAGGTGAAAGAGAAGTGCATCAACCGACATTATAACAAATACTCTAAAATGTGCCATGTTTATGTGAGTTCTCACTATCAAAACTCTTAAAGGAAGGTGTAATCGACACTTTGGGATATTTGACTACATTGAAATCCTCGTAGTCTACCCTTTGGAATGGATGAGCTCCCCAAGCTTGCACCAATACTTTCCTCACTTATTCCAACATCTACTTGATGTCTTTATCATGAGGTACTATCTGACCTTCCTATGCAAACTATTCCCCCGATCCATGAAAGAAGTACTCTGGAGGATATGATATGTAAGAGCTCGATGACCCTCCATAAGATTGAAACTAAAGCTTGGTTTTGGAGTGCTAATGCTACTTAAATCCTCAACCCTTTTCTCCATCCTCTTGATTTGCTCATCCTTCTACTGATTTGCTTGAGGAGATGTTGGGTTAAGTGAGAGGTGTCACCTTCCTCACAACACCTTCCTAGCTTTGATATTTGTGGAGGATCTTATCGATCATATGGACTTGCTGAATCCTCTAATAGGTCATCCTCATCGTGGTGGAAATCTTCACCATCTTCGATGAATGATCACACCCACTCATCTGATCTTAGCAAAGTAATTATTTAGGATGTCATCTAGAACCATCACCTCTGACGGTATGTACATAGACGCCAATGGATGTGACATGCTCATCAAGCTGTGTCATACTTTGGTATATGGGGATCAATTGCCATGGGCTACGACACCCCTTCTTCCTATTTGCCGTGGTGGTAGATTATGACCCTTTTCGCCACTCCCTCTTACCACGAAGGTGGAAGGGGGAGAGCTCATCACCCTCTGGAATTTGAGTGGATCTTTAGGAACCGGATCACCAATGGAGATGTCCTCTCTATGCGACTCTTGTACCTTGGCGGACTCGAAGGAGGGACTTGGATGGTGATGAGATGAGTGGAGCGTAATGGTGAGACACCGACTGCCTCTTTATTAGAGCTCTCCTCTTTGGGCAAAGGCTCGTAAAGACTATGAAGAATGAGTGGCTCACATCCGATAAATCTATCAATGGACCTTCCTCCTTTAAAGCTACAACTCTAGCCTCTAATTTTTTCTCTCTGATCTAACACTCTGGGGATTAGAGTCCTAAAATAATGTACTCATCATCCGTGGGCTCATCGATAAAAGAACAGATCATAGACCAGTGTAGGGCTTCCTCTTCTTCCTAATATCTTCAACTGTGATGTGGTGGAGGCAACAATCCTCCTATAGTTTCCTCTCCATCCAAAGCTAAGAGGGGTGAAGTCTACTACCACTCAAGAGTGGAGAGGTCTCACAAAGGGAACCCTTAGTAGAGAGGCATCATATACCAGAATGCTGAGTGCCGCTAACCTTTTGATTATTGCAGGTTGCATCTTGAGCAAAATGAGAATTAGAACCTACCTCAAAGGTAGGGAGACTATATTGAAGGCCAAGAAAGCTTTCCCTTCATAGAATGAGGAAGTGCTAGCCCTCACTGACATGTAGGGAAATGAATGACAAGGACCGTAAATTGCACTACAGAATCACATTGAAACTAAATCTGACACCAAAATAGATGGAATTGATACTGACACTGTCATGGGAACCTCAACAGCCTTCCTCTTAAGCAACGAAAACCCATAATCTGACAGGATGTCAAAGCGGAGGAGTGGATTTTGTCTTGCCACCTCCTCTCTAATAATGGTCATGAGAGTTGGCCCCTCTCAAGTGACTCGAACAACCTCAAATCCATTCCCAAATTGAATGATATGCATGGTGGTCATGGTGAGTATGGCCTGATCCAAGGCCAAACCCACACTAGACAGGAAGGAGAAAACCATCTTTCCATAAGACATGATGAAAGACTGATTGAAGAAGTAAATGAAGGACTAAATTGTTATCTCTGCATTTGTTGAAAATATAACTGAATCAGACCCTTGCTTTAATAACTTCCTTAAATCATTGACTTTTGATTTTGGAATTTGAACCTACACTTAGCAAATTTAGGTATACTAAGTGTGATTCATTGAATTGGAGAGATTTTGATATTTGATGAGAGAATTTGCCATAAGATTTGATTTTAATTTGGAATCCATATTCAACAAATTTAGGTATGTTTAGTGGGGTTCATTCATTTGGAGAACTTTGAGGATGAATTTGTTTTGTTTTATCCTTTGTTTGAAAATTTTACTTTTGAATCTTCACTTAGCAAATTTAGATATGCTAAATAAGATTCAAATGCATGTTTGAAAATAATTTTTGAAAGCATTTTTATTAGCAATGATGCTTGTCATATGTTTGATTTGTTTGTTTTGATTTTTTTTAATTTGATTTGAAAATGGATCTTTACTTAGAAAATTTAGGTATGCTAAGTGATGCCCAAGTGTGTTTGATATTTTGTTTTGATTTGAAAATGAAACCCTTACTTAACAAATTTGGGTATTCTAAGTAGGGTCAAAGTATGTTTGATATTTTTATTTTGATTTGAAAAAGAGAAACTCTTATTTAACAAATGTGAGTATCTTAAATAGAGTTTAATTTATTTTATGTGTTGTTTGATGATGGAATTCTTATTCGACAAATTGGGTATGTCAAATGGAATTCAATTGTGTTTTAAGTTTCATGATAAAAGGAAACCTATTTAACAAATTGTATGTTAAATAGAGTTCAATTTATTTTAATTTTCAAAAATGGAACTCTCATTTGACAAATTTGCATATGTTAAAAGGGAGTTCAAATATGTTTTGATGTATTTTGATTTTGAAAAGGGGAACTCTATTTAACAAATGTAGGTATGTTAAATAGAATTCAATTTATTTTGATTTTGAAAAATGGAACTCTCATTTGACAAAATTGAGTATGTCAAAATGGAGTTCAAATATGTTTTTATTTTTTATGATTTTGGAAAAGGAATACTTAAAAATGTAGGTATGTTAAATAGAATTCAATTTATTTTGATTTTCAAAAATGGAACTCTCATTTGAAAATTTTGGGTATGTCAAATGGAGTTCAAATATGTTTTGACTTATCATGATTTTGGAAAAGGGGAACTCTACTTAACAAATGTAGGTATGCTAAGTAGAATTCAATTTATTTTGATTTTGAAAGATGGAACTCTCATTTGACAAATTTGGGTATGTCAAATGGAGTTCAAATATGTTTTAATTTTATGTGTGATGTTGCTTTTGAAAAGAGAGAACTCTCACTTAACAAATTTAGGTATGTTAAGTGAAGTTCAATGATGGGTTTATTTTGAAAATAAAACTCCATTTAATAAATTTAGGTATGTTAAGTGGAGAAACTCCATTTAATGAAACTCCATTTAAAATGAAACTCCATTTAAAATGTAATTCTAGTATCCAGGCCACACATCAAGGCATCAAACATGAAGAAACAAAAAAAGAATGTAATTCTAGTATGCAATTTAAACATAATATCAATCAATTTTATAAACTATCATGAAAGATTAAGAGGTCGGTTACCACCATACAACTCAAAAGAGAAAGCATGGGTAGCCGAAGCTCTACCCTTATACAACTCGAATATGAAAGAATAATTATTATATACAAATAAATAAATGGGGGGAGGAGGGTGGCGGTCTTCATTTCCTCATTCTTCATATTTCACTTCTTCACTTCCCTGATTTGGTAGGATTCAAGGCATCACATGGCACCCCAAGATAAATCCTTCTAGCCAATGCTCATCCTAATCTCTCATTAGCACCAATCCTAATTTCTAATGCAAAATTATATTGAAAATAGGAAAGGTAAATGTAACTACACTTAGCTAAACACACACATACAATCCCAAGCGCTATATATGTATGATTTGGATTTAGCACCCGACACATGGGTAACCAAGCCTACCTGTTCTAACTTGGATTATGCTTAAGGCTTAAGCAACCTACAAAGAGAGTATTCACATTTATTTTTTAGCATTCCTTAAGCATAATCCCCTACAAAAAATATGATTAGCACCTATAATCTAATCTACAAGCATACACCCTAACATCTAAAAAATAATATATCATAAAATAAAATAATCATCACATCATGCATCGTCCTAACTTTGGACTAGAAGTGGTGACTTAATTCTAATGTGTGTGTTAAGGCTTGTGTGGTATGTCTTACTAAGCATTAGAGTTATATCTTTCTAAGTGTAGGAAATATTAAAATTAACATGAAGGTTGGTTTCACTTGAAGTTGCTTAATTGATTTGTAAATTTTAATTTATATTTTATTCTATTTCATGTGATTTACACTTAGCACCTAAGTGTTATAAAGAGAAGAAAGAGGATTGACCTTTGTCATCCCTATCTTAAGCCACTTTCTAAAGTACATTAATTTGATTTAGTTCTCTTTAGTGAATGGCCTATTAAATGATTTAATTAATCCTAAGTTTAGGTTCACTTTAAATAATCTTATTTAATATGAAAAGCATCTTAAGATTAATCTAATTGAATTACTACCACATGACATATATTAAATCATTCCTTTCCATCACAAGTAACATGCATATGATTTAATCCTAACTGTATTTATACATGCAATATATTTTAGCACATTTAAATGATGAATATATGTCTATGTTTAGAGTTTATATTTTATTTAATTGAATTATTTAAGCTTATTAATTTAAAGCTTTATCTAAATTCTTATACAAAAAGATAGAAATGAAATTAAATAGGTACGTGCTATTGTTAAAACAGAGAAGTGAGGTAATCAAATGACATCCTTAGGGATAGCTAAAGCCTCGTATTCCCAGGATGTCCATGTTGGCTTAATGAGCCTCATGTTCAATCCAATCAATTTGATGATAATAAACGAATGCTTGGATATTCTAATGAATGTTTTTATGTATTTTAGATATATCAATTGCTAATTACATATCCAATACATCTCATAATATGTTTGAGGAAATTGCAAGAGTAGAAGAATGAAAGATAGATCAAATAGGATAAATGAAGCTCAAAAATAATATTTTAGGTTATATGCATTTATTCATTAACATGAATCAATTTGCTCACAACTTAACATATTATTTTAATGAGGTTAATTTATATAAATCTCTAGCGAATTAAAATTCAATTATATGTTTCATACATAGCATTTGAATTGTCAAAATAATAAATGATAATGACTATTAAGTGTAATTATTTTATTTACTTAATATAATTAAATATTTTAATTTAATTCGATGGTTATATGATAACTAACATATGTATGATTATATATAAATTATATCATAATATTTAAATGTCACTGTCAAAATTAACAAAAATAAATGAAATTTTGTATTTTAGCCAAAGGTCATTTTATAATCAAGGAATTTATATATGATTTCATCTCTAATGGATTCCTTGGATTTTTTTCCTTTAATTTGATAGGTCACATGACCCACATTTGATTAAAATTGAATTTATTATGACTTTTCAAACATTAGTTGATTTTAATAATGAATGCATGCTACATGCTTTGAATATATTAAAAGCCATATTTGATTATTTTTGACTTGCCCATGTGAATAGCTGAATTTTGGCTGCTTTAATTTAATATTTATTTAATATAAATTATATTTTTATTGAATATTAAATTATCACATGAGAGCATGAGGTTAGAATAATATATGTTTTTTTTAATAAAATGACATTCTTGCCTATAAATAACCCTCATTCTCTTCATGAAAGTATTTCTCATTCAAAATTCAAAATCCCTCCAGAAATCTAAGAGAAAATTTCTAGATTTTCTTTCCAAGTGTTCTCCAAATATTGAAAGATCAAATCCTTGGTTTGGAAGCTTCAACATCTTCAACTAAGTAAGCTTTCTCAAATTACTTGAGTTTATTTTCTTGATCTTAATCCTTTTTAGTTGTTCATGCTATTTTCACCATCTATTTATTCTTTCTAATTTATAATTTTTGGTGGATTAGTCTTTGGACATTTCTTTTCACATCAAAGTTTCTCAATCATCTTTTTTGTGAAAAAATCTTGTGATAGTTTGTAGGATCTATTTCAACTTGTTGAAATTTTTAACTTCCTACAAATTTCTTTTGGTTTCTTGAAATATTTCTTCATTAATCTCATTTTGAAAGATCATTTATTCTTAAATCTATTTTAGAAGTATATTTTAAGCATTTTAAATTAAATTATTATGCTAATATTATTTTCATATTTGCTAGATCTCTCTTTTTAATTAAAAGCATACTAGCCTACTTAGATATATCATATACTCATTTTATTTAAGTATTTTTGTGATCATTAGTTTTAATTGAAAGAATCTTTTTGGTTAAAATAAAACAAATTATTCTTTACTAAAATTTATTTTATTGTGTAAAAGAATATTATGAATTTATTTTGAAAATAATTTTTATATTAGTCTACAAATTGTAATAATATAAAATCACTTTAAGATATTTATTGTTTCTTATCAATATTAAGTGAGAACTTTATCTTGCCAAAATTTTTTAAGTGATCATTTATAAGTTGTGAGATCATTTTTTGAATTGGATAGCTTGGTATATTTGTGAGAGATTTATTTTATCAAAATTTATTATTTTGTATTTTTTTTTGTGCTGGAAAATTTATATTGGGGTTGTACTCACCCCTTTATAGGAGAGTACATATTATTGTAGGGGTTTTACTCACCCCATTATAGGAGAATACTATTTGTAAGCTATTTTTGCATTTAGTGGATTCCTAGCCAGGGGTGGCTAAGCGTGGACGTAGGCTGGTTTGGGGTTTGGCCGAATCACGTAAAAATTGTGTGCCTATTGTCTCTCTTTACTTTAATGTACTTTAATTTTTATTGCATTAAGAATTGTATCTTGTCATTATAAAATCAAAAAGTAATTTTTTACTAAAAAATAAAATTTAAGATTTAAGTTTAAAAATTTTTAATATCACCCAATCACCCTCCCTCTTGGGTGCTATAGTGACTCACAGTCCAGACTATATACCCATTTGCATTCAAATGTATGTAAAGTCATATACATGAACATAAGAGGTAAACTCCAAATCATATGGCTAATTAATTCGACCACTTAGTCAATTATGAACACATGCAATTTTGATATAACAGGGGATTTTCATTCATTAATCACATATACATACACATGTATAAAGACATAAACAAATACATGTCATTTTTATGTCAAGGAAGTGAGGTAATCAAATGAGCTCCTTGGGTCTAAAAGCCTTGTATTCTGGATGTCCATTATATACTTTCTTTTCTTAAATACACATGAATGTATACATAAATGAAGGAAAGAAAAGCATGCAAACGTTGTATTTTTATTTGATTGAATCATTTATGTATGTGAATTAAAGCTCTATCCAAATTTTAATGTTGAAATACATAAGAATGAAATCAAATGGGTACGTGTCATTGTTAAACTAGGGAAGTGAGGTAATCAAATGACATCCTTGAGGCTAGTTAAAGCCTCGTATTCCTAGGATGTCCAGACTATATACCCATTACCATTCAAATCTTATCTAAATCAACACATGAATAGAGAAAGGAGAACTCAACATTCATACACTTAAGCTATAAGCACATGCATTCCTTATGTATTTATAACTAGCATCATAAGTTATTAAAAATAATCCTAGTAAGCGCTTACATGGTGGCGACAGAATGCACTTTCTCATGCCATCCAATCTAAGATTAGACAGCAATGATTAATCCCACAGCTTAATAGGATTAAATTAGATTGATATATCAAACCTAATCATGACCATCTATTCTGATCACATAGAACTGATGGTGCGTGATCTATCATCACACGAGATAGAGAACTGAGTCCGTCCACCATTGTTCGCATGATCTGAGCTCACCCGAGTTTGAATCAACTCTAAATAAATCCCACACCTTCACGTGAAGGATCCAAAGGGATCCAATGACTAAGATCACATGGCGTGTACTTTTTTTTTCAAAAAGCTCTAACTCAATTTTCACCCAAGATATGTTTCAATGACATACCTCATCGAAGCTCAAGACCGGCAGCAAATCTAATTAAGGAAGCTTCATCTAGTGGAGACGAAGCTCTACTGATCAGCACAAGCTCCAATTTGAGGTGGATGGCTTAGAAGATCAAAACCAGAAGCCTGAAAGGTTGGCATTGATCAAATTCCACCCTCCGATCGTCATGAAGCTTGGAGCATGTTTCATTCTTGCTTGCCTAGCTCCAAGGATGATGTGTGCAAAAGTTAATTGCACTTTGGTTGAGCCTTGAGAAAGTGGGAGTGAGAAGAACGTTGCCCTATTTTACCTTAAAGGAAATTGTCAATGGGCATTGTGGGGAGCTCAAAAAATGCTTTAAGAAATTCTAGGGGACTCTCTTTAGGGTTCTGTAGCTCTAAGGGAGTTCAAGTGTGTGTTTGGAGTTAGAATGAGGGGGGGGGGGGGTGGTTATACCCCTTCTCCATTTGATCGAATGGCTCAGTTGGGGTTGTTATGATCGTTTGACCATCTCAGGGGGTCATGGGTGGTAGGGAGGTGATGAGGTGGTCGGTTTGGTTGGGTGAATGTGTGGAGGTGGCTACCAAGGAGGGTAGTGGGTGTCCTTGAGCTTTCCAAATGCACCAATGGGGGAGGTGAGGCAATTTCACCTCCGCATGAGTCATGACCAATTCAACCACCTTTGGGTCAGGTTGGGTTGTCCTAGGAGCCTAGGTAGATTAATGAGAGAGTGCCAAGTGGCCAAGGAATGGAAATGATAACTTACATGGGTGATTTGTCTCCCTAGCCCAAGGGTAGGATGGTCATTTGACATGGGATTTGATTTTGACAAATTTGAAATGAGTCAAAAGTAGGCTGTGCTAAATTTCATGTCATTTGGAGTTGATTAAATCCACTTTGGCTCAATTTGACCCATTTGAGTCATAACTTGGTTTGGATTTGATTGATCATTTGGAGTATGTTGTTGGCTATGGTTAAGTTTAATTTTAATTTAATTGGATTTTAGGTTGGTTTGACCCTTTAGGTCAAGTTAATTTCAACAAGTCATTTGGGTATAGTGAGTCAATTGAGCTCAATTGAGATTTTGGTCAAGTCAATAATCAAGTTGGACTGAACTTGAGGTATTGGTTGCAATCAATTTGTATTGTATCATGATTTGACCCATTTTGGTCATGTAGGTCAAATTGAGTCAACTTGGGTCAAGAGGGCCAATTTGGTTTGGTTTGGCTCAATTGAAGGTCAAGTCATGTTCAATTATTAGTTTTGGATGGGTATGGGTCATTGGTTTCATTAATTTGGCTTAATTTGGCTAGTTTAAGTTCATATGGGTTATGAAGGTTGACTTAGTCAAAGGACCAAGTCGACTTGATTTGACCTAATTTATGATAATTGATCAACCAAGGGTGATCAACAATCATGATAAGAGGTCCTGGTGGGCTTGGTTCAATCCCATTTGGGTAGGTTTAAAACTTAGCAATAGGTCAAATTAGCCACTTTGGGTCAAGTGGACCAATTGGGTTTAGTTGGCTTGATTTTGATTGAGTTTGATTTAGTTGAGTTTATATATGGATTTGTGATTGATATATAAATTCAATTGCAATTGATTTAGGTGTGGGTGAGTTTTGGTTCATTTGGATATTTCAAGTCAAAAGAGTTAAGTTGGATTTGACTTGGGTTGGTTTTGATTTGACTTGATGATTATAGATTTCATTTATATTTGGAGAGATCATTGAAGGAATGATTTAAAAATCAATTGACTTTGGCTTGATTTGGATGAGATTTTGGCTAAGTTCATGAAGTTAGCTCAAAGGGTTTAAGGAAGATTTTGATTTAGTTTTGTTGATTTAAATGTATATTTGATTTATATTTGTGAAGGTGATTGAAGATATGACTGATTCATGAGAATATCAATCGAGTTTTAAGTGATTTGAATGCAAATTTGGCTAAGCTCATGAAGGTAGGTCATACGGCTTAGATTTGGATCTTAGTTTAATTTGATTTAGTTTTGATCACTTGAATGTTGATTTGATTTATATTTAAGAAGATAATTGAAGATATGATTGATTTATGATAAAATTAATTCACTTTGGATTGATTTGGATGAGATTCTGGCTAAGTTCATGAAATTGATTCAAATGACTTAGGAAGGATTTGGCATGATTGTAAATTTTGGCAAATTGGATTTGGAATTTAGTTTGGTTATAAGTTTGATAGATTGATTGAAGGGTTAAATTAATATTTGATAAAATCATTTGTGTTTGGATTTTTGGCTAAGGCTAAGTCTATAAGATAAAAGGGCTTAGGTTGATTTTGAATTTGGATTTGATCATGAGCTTCAATCATTTGGTTTAGAATTTGGATAATTTGGATTTGGTATTTGAATTAAATTTGAGTTTTGGTTATGGCTTAAGAGGGTGAACATGGATTGGGTTTAGCTATAGGGTAGATGAATCTCCGAAAATCTTAAGGCATAGCCTAATCCTATGATTAACCCTTTTAAGTCTCTAGGTTAGGTTAAGTGTTCACCTAAGTGCTAAAAGTTTCTTATGACTAAGGAAGTATTAGTGTCTAGAAGACTTCTAAGTCTAAGAAGAGGGGATGAGAACTCACTCCAAAAGTGAGGTCAACCAGGATATGGGCTCGAATCTGCTAGGCATTGGAAATTTGAACTTTCATTAGGGAAGCAGGATCTGGCTATCCGCTGGGGATAAGAGTTTAATTTCATTTCTTTGATTCTTTTGATTTGCTCCAATAGGGAGAGATGGGTTTAGATTGAGGGAATATCCATTGGGGATGTGAACTTGGTTAAATTTGATAAATTTAATTCATGGATCCTGTTGATGTGTAATGGACCCAATAAGAAGGGGCTATGTCGGCCTTGGACTATCTCAAATTTACAAATCCAATGGGATAGTCTACAGGCCATGGGGCAACATTAATCAACCTAAGGGTTTCCTTTCAGAGTGCAACAATTGTGCTAGGAAGAAAGCATAGCAGACTTACATTTTCCAAAGTGGCGAACAACCATTGGGGCGACCTATTGATAGTGCAACAAATCAAACTCAACAGGCAACTGAGTGAATGTCAGGGGCTTACATCAACTCAGGGTAGTGATTCTTATAAGGAGTTTTGCTTTAAAGATAGGATGCTTGAAAAAAAGTGCCACTGGGGATGTTCTGCTAATTCATAAGTGAATATATATTTTGTTTATTTATTATATGTTTACTTGGATCATGTTGGTGTGCGAGGGACCACAATGAGAATGGGCTATATCGGCCTTGGCCTATTTCAAATTTATGAATCCAAAGGGATAGTCTGCCAACTTAAGGGAGAGACTATCCAACCTAAGGGTTGCCTTTCGATGTGCAATGATTATGCTAGGAAGAAAGCATAGTAGAATTACATCTTTCAAAGTGAGGAACAACCACTGGGGTGACCTATTGATGGTGCAACAAATCAAACCCGACCTAAGGAGACTACTGAGTAAATGCCATTGGGGACTTACATTAGCTCAAGTGTTGTGCAGATTAATTTCATTTTAATTTGATGGACCCATTGAGAAGGGGCTATGTCGACTTTGGCCTATCTCAAATTTATCGATCCAAAAGGGTAGTCTACCACCTAAGACTATCCTACCTGGGGTTTCTGCGGTGTGCTGGGGAAGAAAGTGGGGACTTACATCTTTCAAAGTGGAACAATAGGTGGCATGTTAGATGCGCAATTCAACCCGACTAGTGACTACTGAGTGAATGTCATCGGGAGCTTACATCAACTCAAGAGTAGTCAGGTGATTCTTATATGGAGTTTTTCTAACATTGCCCTAAAGGTAGGATGTCTACTTGGGAGGAGGTGCCACTAGGGCATTCTCCTAATCCACAAGCGAATATATATTTTGTTTGTTTATATGTTTGCATGGACCCTATTGGTGTGCGAGGGACCACACTGAGAAAGGACTATGTCAGCCTTGACCTATCTCAGATTTATTAGACCAAGTGAGAATCTACACATGCAGAATGTCTTCTAACCAAAGGGGACTATCTAAGAGTAACCTAGGTAGTGTCTAGATGGGGTCGCAAAAGACGTGATCCAAATAGAGTGCCCATAGGGAGGTGCCGCTAGGGGCATTATTCTGAGCCCTAAAAAGAAAGCCTATAGGTGTATGGTGGCCAACTTGAGGAGAAAGTGTAGCAAATTTACATCTGCCATGAGTGGTGTATCCACCGTGCTAAGATAGAAAATAACCAACCTAAGGTGCCCGATGTGCACAATCAACTGGAAAGAAAGTGTGTAGACTTACAACTTTCCAAATGGAACTAATCGCCAAGATAGTCTATCGTCAACGAGACATATGTTATCTAACCTAGGGAGACTACTAAGCTGGGAGTCTCGAGGGAGGACTAGACCCAGACTTGAAGTAGTCAGGAGGAAAGGAGCTACTAGGAGACTGACCCTAAACCTCAAATATACTCGACCTAGTCAGTGCATGATGGCTAGTTTAAGAAAAAAGTGTAACAAACTTACATCCTCTTAAACAAAATCATCATGACGTACCTTACCGATTGCTTAGTAAGGCCTACCAAACTAATAGGTCACTCATCAGTGTGCAGCAGTTAAGTCGTGAAGAAAGCATTGCAGACTTACATCCTCCTGAACAAGAGACCACTGGGGTGACACACTAGGTGGTAGCATTAGCCCCACCTAGAGCCAAAAGAGTCATGGAAGTTATCCCATCTTGAAGTAGCGAGATAAAAGATATGTATTTGTTTTATATATTTATTTGTAGTTTGTATTTGTGTTGTGTTGAAGAAGGATAGGATGCCACTTTGGTTCCTTACACCTACCCTAAACACATCGTGGCAGATTCACAAATAAATATGCTCTCAATATGGAAGAGATTGAATTTGAAATGGAATTTTTATTGATGATAATCATTTTTTTAAATATGATTTTAAGGATAATATTTCTTTAAGTAGAACTCATTGATTGGAAGCATTAGCCTCTCTCCCTTATGATTAATAAGTTTATAAGATACTCCTAGGGCTTCTATGGAAAACTTCCTAAGTGGGTTCAAACATGCCTCCCATCTTATGATGGGCAACAATTAGTCTCCTTAGAACTAAAATAAGCTCTCATACTTGAAATGCTCTAGAATGAACCAACTTATTGTGAGCTTGAATAATTTTGGCTTTGTACAACTCGAGATTCGCATGCCCATAGCGCCTCCAAACTTCAAACTCTAACCGCAACTGACTGCTCTGCTGATCTTGCTACCCATAACTATCCTTAATAATGGGAGTTAGACTTCTAATAGTAGAACTACTTTGGACCCATACACTTAGGAGAAATGAGTGGATTGAGTTGGAGTTCTGTAAGTGGTGCGGTAAGCCCATAAGGCTTTAACCAACCGCTCATGCCACGTTGTTGTGTGTCTTCTTTAATATTTGGATGAGAGTTTTGTTGAAGGCTTCGCCAAGCCATTTGTCCTCGATAGTAGATGGTAGAATATCTCCAATCTATGCTGTGTTTATGAGCAAAGCTGTTGATCTTGGTGCTCTTGAATACAATACATTATCGGATATAATTCGTCGAGGCACCCCAAACCTATATATGATATGGTTCTGAAATAGAGCACATGATATGTGACCTTTTGAATGGGATTGCTCCCCACTTGGAAAGTAGTGGCTAGATGAACTAATGACCCTGAAGAAGGAGGATCAATCAACCCACTATGTCACCCCAACACTCAAATGGCCATGGCTAATGTAGGGTGTAGAATGTTGCATGGTTGGTGTGTAGGACCACACCGTGCACATTATGGCATCACCTAGCTACATCCATGCAGTCTATGATCATCAAAGGCCAGTAGTATCTTAGTCTCTTCATCTTGGCTTTCATCCTCGGACCAGATTGATGAGCTCTGCATAAACTTGAGTGTACCTCAGTCACGATCATATGCACTTCGTGTTTGTCCAAACAACGTAACCACATATGATCGAAGGACCACCGATACAAGGTGTCATCCATGAGAGCGTAGGAGGTGCTCTCTACTTCATTTGATGGGCTAACAACTTCTCTTAAGGTAGTTTGCCTATAGTTAGATAATACATGAATGGTTGCCTCCAATCGAACTCTTCATCCTTTTTGGAAATGGCAACCTCCCCTTCAAGAGAGTACCTTTTAATGAGTTCAGCGTCAACAAGGGATAAGACTTATCTATTTTGGACCATTATTGGTATGGTCTCATCTTCCGGACATGCCAACTCCTGGCGAGTTTGGCTAAAGTATATGCTACAAAATTTTTTCCTCGAGGAATCTTGTAAATGGTAACCTTTAGGGTTTGGGCCAATAACTCCATAGTATACTTGTGGTAATGATGGAGCTTAGGCTTTAGAACCTTATAGGACCCGACGATTTTGTTGATGACTAACTGAGAATCCCCAAAGATGTTGATATTCTGATGCAGTAACGCTAACTGTGCCTACAATCAGAGCCTCATATTCAACTTTATTGTTGGCACATGGATTGGACATGTGATATGAGAATCTTATCACATCGCGGTCTAGAGTTTGGAGAACTACCCCTACCTTTCCCGAAAGAGTAGATCATAGTTCTTCTCTCCTTGAAAGGAAACAACACCATCAAAGTACATCTCCTAGCCGTAAATGCTAGTGTACCCTAAGTTCATGATTTGTTCATCGGGGACGTCATCACTAAACGAGGAATTGATAGGAAGTGGTGTGCTGCTAAGAAATTCATTAGTGCTTGTCCTTTTACCGCACTGAGGGGTACGAAAGTGATGTCAAACTATGATAAAATCATGGAACAATATGCCAACCATCCAGATAGCTTCAGCTGTGTCATGATATATTGCAGTGAATTGATCCTAGAGATCCAGTTCACCTTATGAGAAAGCATGTAATGTTGTAGCTTTTGGGATTCAAAGATTAGAGCTAGGTAATGCTTCTCAATGGGTGGATAGTTCTCCTCATCATGGATTAGATGATGGCTGAGGTAGTAGAGTGCATTCTCTTTTTCTTCATCATTGGCTTGGGCTAATAAAGCACCAAGGGAGTCGTCTAATGCAATAGTATAAAAGATCAATAGCTTGCCTGGGATCGGGGCTGCTAGAACTAGCGGTGTCATCAGATAATGCTTGATGTATTTGAAGGCATGCCAGCACTTATCTTCCCACTTGAACTTGGCATCCTTTTTGACAAGTGCTAAGAATGACTGGCATCTTCCAGATAGGTTAGACATAAAGAGTCTTAGATATGCCAATCACCCTTGGAATGATCTGAGTTTAGTTAGACTTTAGGGACAGAATTTCCAATATCGTCTTAATCTTATCCATATCGATTTCAATTCCCCAATGTCAGACAACAAGCCCAAGGAATTTTCTCGAAGCTACTCTAAATGCACACTTCAGGGGATTCATTTTGAGGTTAAATTATCTTCACCATTCAAAACTACTCTCAAGTCAAAGAGATCATCTTCATTTTCTTTACTTTTGACTACGAGATCATCAATGTAACACTCAACTTGATGATGAATGAGTTCATCAAAGATTTGAATCATGGCTCGCTGGTAGGTAACACCAATATTTTAAGGCCAAAAGGCATGACCCTATAGTAAAAGATTTTGATTGGGGTTCAAAAAGTAGTGTTTCTTTCATCCTCAGGGGCCATCTTTATTTGGTTATATCCAGATGAGCCATCCATGAAAGAGAAGACTAGAGAGATGAAGCAATGTCCACCATCATTTTGGTATTGGTAGTGAAATTCATCTTTGGACATGCTTTTATTTTGATCCCTAAAATTAACATATATGTGAATTTGGCCATTTTCTTCTTAACTGGATGACACTGAACAACCAAGTAAGATATTTTTCTTCTCTGATAAAGCCAATATCGATCAATTTCTTGACTTCAAAAATGACCTGCTATTCAATGTCTAATCGCATGCATCTAGGAGCTTGCTTGATAGGGTTAGCACTGGGATCTATAGCTAGTTTATGGACTAATATGTTAGGAGATAAACCATATATCTCTTCATAACTACATGCATAATAGTCCTTAAACTCAGCCAACAGCCTAACTAAGTCATTAGTTTCAGTATCATTCAACAAAGAATTGATGTATGTCGAAAGTGGATTGTCTTCAGTTCCTAAGTTGATTTCCTTGAGCTCATCAATGGTTGATCTAAACTCCTCTTCAAACTCTGGCAGTGTATCTTTGACTTTAAAATCATCTGGAGTATCTAAAGTTTCTAAACACACCTCCTCATATGAATTAACATGATTTGAAAAGAACCTATCAAATGATTGGTGATGACTAAGTAGTCATCATCGATCGGCCCATTATCAAAACCCTAGTCCCGATCTTGATTGAGAGCTTTTGCATTCATTCTTTTATATTATTTTGAAATAGTTTGACCTGTGCTTTGACTAAGTATGTGGGATTATCCCTTTCTTTATTAAGTTTAGAACACACGTGAGTACTAATTAAAAGGTAATTCTATTAAATCTTTATATGAATCATTCTCAAGTTCTATATCAAATTCTTGACTTGAGGATGATGTCCTAGCAAGAACCTCTGGTCTTCACATCTGTGGAAGACTTAGGGGCTTCCTTAACTACCAAACACATAACTTTTGTGAGGAAAGTGGGGAAAAGTTCCCAACTCATGCCTAACTATTTCAGATACAAACTTGGATACATTTATGCTTTGCTTTGGAGCCTGATCTTTATCACTATCTTGCTCAAGTGTTACCTTGAAAGGGTATCTGAAGAGCTGGTGTGCTAACCACATAAGACTCATCCTTGAACTAAATTCTAAGTCTATGTGTGTACTCGGTGGTCGGACATACCTCATACTGGGTGGCCAATAGGAATGCTTTCCACCTCGGGGGCTACCTCTGAACTGTCCTCTTCCTCTGCTTAGTGGAGGTTGGGTCATCCTACCCATATGTTCGAATGGAGTAATGAACTGTGGGTGCAATCTAATGTAAGGCTCTATATTATTCCCTGAGTCTATGTCTCACTCCCTTTTATTTCTTTTTTTATTTCTATTTCTATTTCTTTTCTTTCTTTTTATCTCTCATGGGGATCTTGACTAAGTTCTTGAGAATGGACTTGTTGGTTTTGGGGGAGAAAATAGGCTACATCCTCATATATCCTAACCTTATGAACTGTGATGATTTGAGATCTCCTTTGACGTAGTACTCAATCCGATCTCTTATGAACTTCATGCACTGATATAGAGAGGATGGAATTGTATTATTTTCATGTATCCATAGTCTCCTAAGCAAAGCATTGAAAGATGTATCCAAGTCTATGATGTAAAACTTAGCTTCATTCTTCTCATCTATCTCAATGGCAACACTATGGAGCTACACCCCTCAGCCTTGTTCATTGAATCCTCTCAACATCATCCTTTTCTTTTGGGGTTTAGAGATGTCGAGCCTCAAGTAGGCAAGGGTTCTTAGACTCATAATGTTGACCGATATACCTTGATCGACCAGAACTCTTGATAGCCTGTATCTGCCAACATCCACTATAATGTAAAGAAGGGGGCTGTGCTCGGTTGTCCCTAGAAATAGGTCTTCATCACTGAGTGTAACTCCTAGGATGTCCTTTGAGTGGTGTGTCTCCTCTTCAATAGCGATCAGCTGAGCTAAGAATATCTCTAGATCAAGAAGAGCCTTGATTAGGGATTCCCTCATCTCTTTGGATAAGACAAGGGCATCATATATGCTTAACTTAGATAGCAACTTTCTAAGATGAGCTAGGGTGTTGTAATCAACTCTAACTTGGTCCTCCATAAGCATATGCATAAGTGGAGCATCCTGTGGAGGGGCTATCTGGTCACTAGAATGAATGACTTGTTTATCCTTATCTTGAGGTGCTACCCTAGGAGATAGAACTTTGTCACTATACAGGTTGACTTTAGTGACTTCATGAAATGATGAATCTATGGGTAGTTCTACCTTCTCATCGGACATACCTACAGCTTCTCCTATGGGATCCTCATAGTTGGATGAGTCCAAGTCAATCTCAAGAGGTGAACTCAATTGATTTAGAAGGAAAGTCCGACAGAATCGAGAGGATCAAAATAGAGCTATTATTATTTTATAGACTTGGAGAGTTTTCAATAGGAATAAAATCAAGAGTATCAGAAGTGGACAAGATGTAAGTACAATTTTTTTTATTTATTGATTTATATTTGGGTGGAGGTACATGATAGAAATCAAATAAAGTAAGTGGAGTAAGGGAGTTAATGCCCTTGTCCACTAATATAGTGCTCCTGCCAGTAGAAGAAGAGCTTGTAGAGGAAGAAGTAGCTCTAATGGTGGATGGAGTGCTGGACTCGGATGGTGGTTGTACTACTATACTATCCTGGGCAAGTATGGTGAGTTGCTGCTCCCACTTGGCTGTCACCTTCTTCAAGTTGTCTTTGGCAACTTGCAAACCTTTCTTGCTGTTGGAGGTTTAAGCTACCCTGCACCTATAAGGAAAGTTTCTGATCTTAAAACAACCTTTTAGAGGTTCGGATAATGCCATATCCTTCTTTTATCTTAAGAGGATCACAAGTATCCCCAAGGTTAACCCTAATTGAACTGGATGGTTATTCTAATAAGTATTCCTTAGGGATAACTACAAGACTCGACTTGTAGCTATGCTTAAGCTAGTCCTTAAAAGTAATACAATCCTCTAAAACATGGCCTAACATGCGATGGTAGGGGCAATAGCTAGGATCATTGCTCTTTCCCACTTCCTCCAGCCTCTTAGGCTCTGGTGACTGAAAGTCAATTTTCTTTAAGAGGTTCTTAAAGATTTTTCTAATTACCTCTCTCTTGAATGAATATGACTTATTTAATCTATCAGTAAGAGTAGGTGGGTAGTAGCTACCACGGGGAGTACGCCACTAGGTAGGTGTGAGATGGTGAAAATGGCAGGTGGTGATGGCTGTATAATGAAGGTGATGGTAGAGGAGGTGGCAAAGGAGGCTGCTGAGCGGGGTCTCTCATACTAAACTCTGGCTGGCTACTTCCTTCTATCCACTAACACAACTATCCTTGGCTTCTTCTCAAACACCTTCTGTGGCTTAGGCCAAGATGATTTGTTTAGAAAGGTAAATTATTTGGCTTCCTCTTGCAGGCTAGCCACCTTGTTGATTAGTTTATCAAATATTTTGATGGTAAAGCCCTTAAGCATGAAGGCAAGTGGGCCATGGATGTTCTTGAGAAGAATCTCAATGGCATGCTATTGTATTGTGGCTCACATTTCAAGGTTGCCCACCGAGAATATAATCAATAAGGACTCATTGGATTTTGCTTCGATAATGTGGTTGCATACAATCACTCTTTGCTGAGCTCCAACAAACCTCTTGATGAAAAGGTGGCAAAAGTCCTCACCGTACTATTGGGCAATCAAATGCAACCCCTTCTAAATTGCTTACAAAAGTCAGAGGTGCACTACCAATGGTTGCAACGACCTCTAAAATATGTAATATGCTATCATGGGTTCCCACTGCCATCGAAGATCTTGAAGGAAGGTGGCACAAAACCCTTAGGGTATTGAACTACATTGAATTCCTCTGGGTATAGTCTACCCTTTGAAATGGATGAGCACCCCCTAGCTTGCGACATTGCTTCCCTCACCTACTGTTCCACCATATGTTTAATGTCCTTCTCATGCATGGAGGTGCCATCTGTGACCTTCCTATGCAAGCTACCAACATCATTATCTATGGAGTGCACCTAGGATGGTCTAAGGTATGTACCAACTATGGCTGATCGGCTACCATAAGAGAAGGCTATGAGACTGGGGCTGAGTTTTGCAATGCTAAGACCATTGCCATCAACTCCTCTTCCTTCTCCATATCTATATATGATCATCATTCCGAGGAGGAGGTGTTGAGTGAGAAGTGTCACCTTCCTCGCACAACACCTTCTAGTTGCTAATCCCACCATAAGGACCCTCGTGTGTCAACCATGGACCTCGTCATCCAACATCTTCATCGTGATCAAAGGACTCTAGCTTCCTCTCCCGATAATGATCACTCAAGAAGTTATTTCTAAAGGCAATTTTCTAGATATTATCTATTGACCGATCTCTACTCGCTAGACTGCATAAAACACCCTGATGGTGATCAGATCATGTCTAACTCTATGCACCCATGGGACTCTCACTAGGATCAACTATCATGGGGACTATATCTGTCCCTCCCCCCTCTCCTCTATTTGGGAGGTGGTGCCACCATGACACTTTGTCGCCACTCCTTCCTACCTGGATTTAGAGGTTGAGTGGGGAGCTGATCTCACCTCAATAGTGGAATGGATGGAGGATCCTTGCCGATCACCGTGGGATGGTCTTTCTCCGGATGGGGGCTTCTGAAGTTTGGTGGGGGTGGTAAATGTTATAAGCTGGACAGGTGATGGTGGATGGTAAGTGGAGCGGTGTGATGGCAAAGACACTGACTGCCTCTCAAGTGGAGATCTCCTCCTACGTCAATGCGGAGAACAATGCTATCAATGATCGGCCCCTCAGTGGTGACGAGGGAATCCATCGGAGAGGTCACGCCTAGCATACCTCCTCTCTCTCTCTCTCTCTCTCTACCTACTTGATCGATACTTGAGCCTCTGGCTCTTTATATGGATTTGACCTCAACACTCCTAGGGATCATGGACCTGGATCAAATAATGTACCACTGAGCATCCTCGCCAACTGAAGAATTATCCCAAGATAGAGCTTCCTCGCCCCTATGCCTCAAAGTGTGTTGGTGGTGGAGGCATGTAGCGATCATCCTCCTTCATCTCCATCCGAGGTCTGAGAGGGTGAAACCACCTCAAGAGTGGAGAGGTCTCACGGAGAACCCTCCTCACATGTGAGAGACATCATCAATCTCCCTGGCTACCCGCTCATGAGGTGCTTGACCTTCCTATTTTTGTTGTGGTGCTGGGTGTGGGTGAGCAAGGTAGAGCAAGAGCTGGAACCTACCTCAAAAGTAGAGGAGACTTCTCGGAGGCCAAGATAGCCTTCCCCTTTGCGGTGACCAAAGAGGAGGTAGTAACCCTCACTAGAGTTATGGCGGGGACAACTAACTGAACACGTACATAAGAAAATGGCACCACACCGACATGGGGTGGAACCATAGCCTTCCTCTTCAATGAGGGGAACTCAGAGTTAGACAGAATGTTGAAGTGGAGAAGTGGTGTCTGTTCTTCCACCTCCTCCCTACTAATAATCGTGAGGGCTGGCTCCTCACAAATAACTCAGAAGGCCTCGAAGACACAATTGAACTGGATTAGATGAGTAGCAGTCAAGGTGTGTATGGCCTAATCCAAGACCAAATCCACATCGACGGGAAGGAAAAGATGAACTTGCTAAAAGCCATAGTAACTGCACTGACTGAAGATTGAGAAGACTGCTTAAATCACAACATTTGTTGAAACATAACTGAGTCAGACCCTTGCTTTGATATTTCTCTTCAATCATTGACTTCTAGATTAGATTTGTAATTTGAATCCACACTTAACAAATTTAGGTATGCTAAGTGGGGTTCATTGAATTTCAAATAGATTTTTGATGTTTGAGGAGAGACTCTGTCATAAGACTATGATTTAGAACCCATACTCAACAAATTTAAGTAGGTTGAGCGAGGTTTAAATATTTGGAGATACTTTGGAGATATATATGTTGCATGTTTTGTTTGAAAATTTGATTTGGGAAATATTTTCTTAGCAAATTTTGGTATGCTGAAATGTTTTGATTATGTGTTTGAAAATTTTGAGAAAACGACTTTGCTTGTGATGATTGTTTGTTATGTGTGTGATATATTGTGATTTGATTTGAAAATGGGGCTCTCACTTAACAAATTTAGGTATGTTAAGTGGAGGCCAAATATGTTTGATATGTGTTTATTATTCGTTGATATATGTGTTGATTTGATGTGATTTGAGGAACTCTCATTTAATAAATTTGAGTATACTAAATGGAGTTCAAATGTATATGTGTTTGATATGTGTTGATTTGATTCCTCTTTTGAAAAAGAGGGGGAACTCTTATTTGACAAATATGGTATGTCAAATAGAATTCAAATATATGTGTTTGTATTTTGATGTTTTGGAGGTGAGTTCCATACTTAATAAGTTTAGGTATGTTAAATGGAACGCACTTATATGTTGGATATTTTGGTGATTTGATTTGAAAGTGAGACCACTACTCAAGAAATTTAGGTATGTTAAGTAGGGATTAAGTACGTTTGATATGTTTGGTTTTGAAAATAAGACCCATACTTGACAAATTTAAGTATGTTGAGTAAGATCCACATGCGCTTCATATGTTTTTTTTGTTTTGATTTGAAAAAGGGGAACTCTTATTTAACAAATGTGGGTATGCTAAATAGAGTTCAATTGTTTTATGTGTTTTTTTTTTAAAAAAATGGAACTCTCATTTGACAAATTTGGGTATGCCAAATAAAGTTCAAATGTGTTATGATTTTCAAGATTTTTTGAAAAGAGGAATTCTACTTAACAAATGTAGGCGTGTTAAATAGAATTCAATTTGGTTTGATTTTTTTTCCAAAAAGGAACTCTCATTTGACAAATTTGAGCAAGTCGAATGGAGTTCAAATATGCTTTGATTTTGTGTGCGATATTTTATTTTGAAAAGAGGGAACTCCAATTTAGCACATGTGGCATATGCTAAGTGGAGTTTCAATTTTATATCATGATTTCATTGTGAAAATAGAATCTTCATTCAATAAACTTTAGGCATGTTGAATGGGATTTTTTTATTCAGAAAATGTGCTTTTTGAAAAAAAGGAATTTTAAAATTTTTTATTTTGATTTTGAAAAGAACTTGCATGTAACAATTGTAGGTATTGTTAAATGAGGTTTTATTATCTTTATGCCTTTTGAAAACTTCTTATGAATTTTGTGCAAATCTTTTGTTATATGAATTTTGAAAAAGTGCTTTTAAAAAGTGCCATTTTGCAAAAGGGTTTATTTAAGTATATGATGAACCTCGCCTCACCAAGCTGGTGGTAAAGAGGTACTAAATTTTTAATCATCTCCTTTCATAGTTAATTTTATATTTTACCTATTGGGGAACCTAATAGGAGTTTCAAGACCTACATAGAGTGAGGTCATAAAACCTAAATGATGTTGGCTAGCTTTGCTTAAGGATGAAATAAGCCAAGTGCTAACAAAAAGAAAGATAGTCTCAGATTTTATATAAAATATAAGTCCATTATCGATGCTTGGAGATAACAATTACCTACTAAATATGGAGAGAAGAACTATCCCCAGTGGAGTAACCAGAAAAATCTGTGGTGTTTATTTTGGGATGTGTATGCTGGACACCACACAGATCTGAGAGGGTACTTATTGAAGTCATCTGGTACAATATTGAGGTATGATGTACTATCTCAAAAGATAGAGACATCACCCTTTAATGAACCTAATCACCTAATAAGAACTCCTAAGGAATGATTGGTCTTTGAATATACTAGAGATTTTTCTCCTACTTTACATGGATGAATAAAGTAGGATTTATATTAAACTAGGTTCTAAAGTTTCTTATGGAGGCAAGCCTCCACAATTAATTACATCCTAAAGAAGGTGAGTTTCTTAGGAATACTCTCGATTAAAGTAGGAAATTATTATCTCCAAAGATGTCAAGGTTAGACTATCAATAAATTGGTAATATTGAAAGATCAAATGGGAAAGATTAAGGATAAGACTTATTTTTGGAAGCCAAATGGAAAAAGTAGGGAATGCTCATGATACTAGGAAGCCTAGTGAGCATTCCAATCTATCATATGATTTGGCTTTATAATTTTAAATGTGAGGAGAATTATTTTGTTAGAGTTGAAATTTTATTAGATTACTAGGGTTTATAGTCCACCAACACAAGGTTGTGGAGACGCCTAAGAGGTGATGATTTATGCTTATAGCCCAGAAGAAATAGCTACCTTGGATCCTGAATCTAGGGATCTTTAGTAAGAGCCAAAATACGACCTAAATCTAAGTGAGGATGGGTATAAGGTTTACCTCCACAAGAGAGAGTAAACCACCCGATTGTTAGACTTATAACCACTTAGAGTGGTAGCCAGCCAACTCCTCCAATACTTTAAATCCATGTGGTTTGATCATATGAAATTGTAAGATAGTTATGCACTTTTTAATTTAGAAAAAAAAACTAAAGTCCTTAAACCCACTCCCTAAGAGATTAGAGCATGAGTGGTATAAATATTGACTTAATCTAAAAATGCAAATCTTTTTAAGTTTTATTTGATTTTTGGCACTTCATTTTGACAAAGGCTTTGGGATTTCTTATGCATAAATGCATGATAAAAATGGATTATGGGCTAAATCAGCAGAAAATATGTCTTTTTCACCACAAAGGAGACCCTCATTGATCAAGTCTTCTCCTATCGTGCAAGTATGGAAACCCTCTCTTAGCAAGAGTGAAGCAATATGCATGCATGATGTGAGACATACAACATTCAGCTAAAGAGTTGTTAAATTTTATAATTATCTTGATTATGTCCTAGGCTTTATGTGAGATTATAAATTATTTAGAATTTTTATTATGAGTTATAGTTAGGTAAAAGATTTATTTTTCTTTAAGAGCCTAATCGTATCCAGGCCACACATTAAAGCATTATTCATAAAGAAACTATGAAAAACATATTGTTTCTATTACATAATTAAACATAACAATAATCCATTTTATAAATCTAACACAAAACAATAAAAGGTCGGTGCGGTCGGGTACCACCGTACAACCCGTAAAGAGAAAATGGGTGTTGACCTCTTTTTTAGAATGAGCTCTCAACACCTCCATCTTAGACATAGGATTCCTCTTAGACTTTAAGAGTTCCTTAGTCTTAAGACACATCTAGTAATTAGGTGGACACTCCCCTAGCCCTAGAAGATTTATATGGGTTTAGCTATAGGATTAGGTCATGCCTTAGGGGTGTCAAGAAATTAGCCTACCCTTAGCTTGAACCATTCCCCACTTCCCTTCTTTCAAGTCAACCTCAAATCGATTCCTTGATTAAAATCCTTGATTGAAATCTATGATTGAAAGCCATGATCAAATCCACTCAAAATTCCTAAGTTCAAATTTCCAAAGTCCTTAACCCTTCCTTAAGGATTTAGCCAAAATCATGATCTAAACTTATTCAAATCTTTGAGATTTTCTCATGAGCCATTTATATTCTCATTTATATTCTCATATATAAATGAAATATAAATTTAAATCAACCCATCAAATAAAATTCAAAATTCCAAAAATAATTCATGAAAATTTTCTTAAATCCTTTTAATTTTTCATTAAAGGATTTAATCAAAATCAACTCTAAACCATGATCATATCAATTAAAATTCATGGCATTTTCTCAAAAACTTATTTATATACTCATGTATATTCTCATATAAAAATGAAATATAAATATAAATCAATCAAATTAAAGGCAGAAATTAAATTCCAAATTTAAAATACTTGAAATTCCTTTAAATCCATTAAATTTCCTTTAATGGATCAATCCTAAACTTTGATCAAACCACCTCAAACTCATGGAATTTTCTAAAAACTTATTTGTATTCTCATTTATGTTCACATATATAAATAAAATTTAAATATAAATTAATCATATCCAACTCAAAAATTAAATTTTAAATTAAAAATTCCTTTAAATCCTTTAAATTTCCTTTAATGGATTTATCCCAAATCATGATTAAACTCTTTCAAATTCTTGAAATTTTCTCATGATCAATTTATATTCTCATTTATATTCACATATATAAATGAAATATAAATTCAAACAATCAAAATCAACTAAAAATCAAATCTGAGTCTTTCAAGCCAAAATCTTGAACTTAGCCAAAATTATTTCAAATCAAGCCAAACTCTTGATTTTTTCTCATGCATCAATCAAACCTACAATCATGAGCTCGTGTATAAATCCAAACCTCAATCCTTCAGTCAAAACCCAAATCAAAAATCAAACCCAAAACTCCTTCATATTCTTCATTTGAATATGAAATTTTCAAATGGATCAAAATCCATTTGACTTCAAACCTCTTGTAAATGGATTTATATTTCAATCATAAGTCCATATACAAGATCAATCAACTTCAAATCAAGCTTTGACCAAGCCATTTGACCCACTTAGGCTCACTTGTCCCAAAGGGACCTAAAGTACCCTTATGAGCCAACTTTTGATCCTAACCAAATTGGATTGAACCAAACTCATATTTCCATCTCATCATGATCAACAATCATCATGGGATGAGCAATCAATCAAATTGGGTCAAACCAAGTCAAACCTAAGGGTTAACTAAGTCAACACTTAACCTAAAATGAAACCCAACATAGCCAAAATCCACTATAGACCAAATTGATTAAAACCATTGATCTAAGTTCTTTCATGACCCATGTTTGAACTTAACAAAGTCAACCTTTTAGCCTAACCTTGCCCATTTGGCCCACTTGACCCAAGTTAACCCATTTTGATCTAAAGGGCCAAAATGTGTCAAAACTTGATCTAAGCAAAATTGATTGAAACTAATGGGCCAAGTTAATTTCAAATCACTTGTTGAACTTGACCAAAGCCTCAATTGGCTAACTACACCCAACCTGGCCCAATTGACCTTAGCCCAACATGACCTAAAGGGGTCATGTTGAGCCAAAATTGAACCTAACCAAAAATTGATTGGAAACCAAGATACCAATCCACTCCATATGACTAAAAAAACCTAAACATACCCTTGACCTACCCCAAATAGGTCAAATGGGTCAAATGGGTTAACTTGACCCATTTGACCTAAAGGGAGTCATATGAGACAAAACCAAATATATACCAAATTGAACCAAACCAAAGGCACCAAAACATTTCAAATGGTTATATGAAGTTGACCCAACCCTTGGTTTGACCAAATTTGACCTATTGGTCAACTTGACCCATGTTGACCCATTTTGACCTAAATGAATCAACATGAGCCAAACCCTATCAATGGATTCCAAATCCATTGAAACCTGGCCCAACCTATTTTCTCAACATACCAAACATACCCAAATTAAAAATAGAAAATGACCATTATACCCCTAGGCCATAGAACAAATTTTGGCCTAGCCCATGGGTATTTTGGTCATGCACTCATCACAATCACTTGAGGCTCTCCTAAAACCTCAAGGGACCTAGTGATGAGTGGTGCACCCAACTCAATGGGTTTGGGTCAACCCATTTGGCCCATGGACCAAACCTGACCACCCATGGCCAAATTGAGTTTTCAAATCCCTCCAAAGCTCAATTGGATGCACATGGGAGTTAGGCTCCCACTCCTCTGGCCAAACCAACCATGTGCACACCTTTAACATCCCAAACAACTCATTCTATATGGACAATTAGATCAAAATTGCAAGCTTAGGCTCGACCCTCCGATTGCCATAGGGGGAGATATACTCCCTCTAATTCACTTTTGTTTTCACACACACTTGATCGATTGGAGCCTAGAGAGAGTTAGCAACCTTCACAAAGCTTTCCCAAGGCCCCTAGAAAGGATTTGGATCTTGTCTTCTTCAGTTTTGCACAGTGTAAAATAGGGGAGCTCACCTTGATTTCCATGTTCCTCTACACTTGATCCCACTTCAATTCCTTCTACACTCATCATCCAAGGACCAATTTGAGCTTGTCTAAGCATCAAATTAAGTTCTAGAGGCAAGGGGAAGATCAATTTGATCAAAGCCGCAAGAGGAGTGAAGAGGAGTTGGTCCACCCATTCATCTACTCAACCTCAAGAGCTAAAAATTTCAATAGGGCTTCATCTCCACTAGATGAAGCTACCTCATCAATCTCGAGCACCAGTGATCACCTCCAGCAAGGTTAGTGAATTTCTGACCACTTAGGCTAAGAGGTGTTGGTCTTTTGTGAAGTGAAATTTAATCTCATAGGATCTTAGCCATTGAATTGGCCGCTTTGGTCCTTTAGATGGTGTGGGTTGAGTCTTGATTGAATCCATAAAGCATCATGCTTGGATCTCCCCTTGGATTGTGAATGACTGACATTCCTCCTCAGGGAAGAACTAAGCCCATCTCAAGCATCCATCTGAGCATTTTTAGATGGATGACTGAGATTATTTCCCATATTTTTATATCCCTTATCTAATTTAGAATCACGAGTGTATCCTCAATCTTCCGATTTTGAGCTATGGTAAAATGTGCACCCATCCCTTAACTTGATAGTAGTAAGGCTCACGCGACGCGTGTAAAGCGCATTGATCGCCACCGCCATGCATCGCATCGTGAGCGGGTATTAACCTAGGATTAGTTAGGGATTAATTATAATTTCTAATTGATTCAGAAACCTTCAAAAAATCATAACTATTTCAAGAAAAATAAAAAAATTAAAATGAAAAATGCCTTGGATAGATAATTCCATCTAGAATATTCTAAAAAAAGTTTTCAATGCATTTTGATTTCCCTTTTTCTCTGAATTTAAGTTTCTTTGGTAATTTTAATTAGCTAATTATTATCTAATTAAGTCACGAATTAATCTCAAACTTCTAAGGTTTATTTTAGGGGATGACCTCTGCCTCCTCTAGTTTTCTTGAGATTTATTGAGGCCTTGATTAGGGAAACTGCTAGCTCATTCTCTAATTATCCTTTTCATGTAATTAAGGGTAATTAAGATATAATTAGTGAATTTTCCTTATGATTAAGTTTGATTAAGGTCATATCCAGTGAGTAGGGGTTTTATGGAATATCTTTGGGGTATTTCCCTTAAGCTATTTCCTAAACCCTTTTTTCTCTCCTTAATCCCTTCTTAATTAAGGGTTAATTCATTAATTATCCCTTTAAACAATTTTCAAAAATTCTAAAAATTTCCAGAACTTAATTAATCTACCTTGGGTAGATGCTTAGATGTTTAATAGCCTAAGTCTAATTAAGAAAATTAAAACCCCTTTCATAAGTGTGAAAGGGTGTTTTAAAAGTACTTAAGCTAAAACCCTTAGCTTAATTAACTTGAGCCAAATTTCATTAGGCCTTTGATTACAAATTTAAATACCTTGTGGATTTTATGTCATCTCATTGGCTCATAATTACTTAGTTAATTTTTCTAAGGTGTGTGTAGGTAAGGGTTAATTTAATGCATTTAACCTAATCAACACTTAAAATGGATCTAATGAATTAAAAATTAAACAAAAATACAAAAAACATGTGGGAATGGGTTAGAACAAAACTCATCTCACCTTTTAAAATTAAATCAAACTTCAAACAAACCAAAAATCATTTTGAAATTCACTTTGTTTTATTCTAAGTTTTCTTATTCTATAAGAATGTCTTTACGAATTAAGTAAAGTGAGTTTGTTTACATGATTACATTACTTTAGATCTTTCCCAATATGTTAAATTATATGCTATGTGATTTATGCATCCATGATTTCATGTTTTCAAAATTTTAAAATGAAATTATTTATTTTATGTCAAATGTGCATGTGTTGGCTAAAGTAAAATATGAATGACTATTATCACTACTAAATCAAAAGTATTTTCAAAATCTATAAATGAAACATCAAATCTGAAAGTGTGACATTCATATATTAATTATTAGCTTGCATGTGATGAGTTATAAAGTCATGCTTAGTGTAGCCTTTCCCTCTTTTCGTATGTTAGCATAGTTTTGAATAAGGGTTAGTAAGATGTAGGGTTCATTTGAAAAGAACTCAACACTTATCTAATTATAAACCCGATTCATCTCTATGCTTTCACTTAAGGAGGATTGTTTACACTTGCATGAATAAATTGCATAAACAAAACAAATCAATTAAACAAACTTTTGCATATTCCTTTTCATATTTCTTTTATATGTTAAATGTTAGTTAAAAGTGGTATATGACAACCCCGAGAGAGACTTTAAGTAGCCCTAACTAGGTCTTGTACCTTACCTCCTGGTTAACATAATGGCTCACTTATGCCTTTCTTACTTTCATGCATATGTGAAATTTTGGATAAGAAAACCTTTTCTACTTAAGAAAAATCATGCATTTAACTTCTAAATTTTCTTAAATGGATTACTTAGCATGCATCATAAAGTGTGTTAATATTTCATTTGTATAGATATGCTTAGGGTCCATCCATATGCATGTTATATAGAAAAAGTAATGTATGTTATGTGAATTTTGATTCATTTTTCTTAATCTTAAAATGTCTTTCTTTTGAATAGGTTTGTTTAGAGTTGATCTAAACTTAGGATTAATTAAAATGTAATCAAAACATTCACCTAAATGAAATTAAAACATGAACATACTGAAAAATTTTGATTAGAAGGAAAGAGAAGTTTTCTTCTCTTTCCCTCTTTATAACTTAGTAATTAATTGTATGTTTCAGTCAAACTAAACAAAACATGAAAGAAAACAAGCCCAAAACACTATACAACTTCAATGAAACACTCCTCTAAGTCGAACATGATTTCAAACTTAGAAATTTTAACCCAAAATCCTAAGCTAAGCATGCCACACAAACCTTCAAAGCACACACATTAAGTCACCACTTCTTTTAGGTTAGGTTTTGATTATGATTTTTATTTTATGATGAATTTTAGACTGAATGGGTGTATGCTCATAGAATGAATGGTGGGGCTTAGTCTAACTATTCTTTATGCAGGGATTGTGCTAAAGGGCTATCATAAATAAAATATAAATGCTTCTTGCTTTTAGTGCTTTATACCCCTAGCATAATCCATAGTGGACTTGATCACCCATGTGTGGATAAGTCCAATATATGCTTGGGATTTGTGTGTGTGATGACTAACCCTTATTTTGGTGTTTTAGTTAGATTTGCTTTTCCTTTTCATGTAAAAATTTATATTTAGGATTTTGGAATGATTTGATGAGGGATTAGGATGATCATCTTGATCCCATCTATGCACCATGTGAAGCCTTGGAGCATCTACCATCCAACCTTCCAAAGGAGAACCAAAGAAGAAAAAAAGAAGAGAAAAGAAAGAAGAAGAATAAAGCTTGAAGACCCCATAACAATGAATTCCTTTGCTTAATTGTAATTTAATTCATTTGTAATGGTTGTATGGTAGAGCTCGACCCACATTTGATATTTTGGTTTGTGCCCAACCATAATGACATATACTTTTTTTTTAGTTTTATAAATTAGTTGATGTTTGTTTAACTTTGCATTAAGTGGCATGATTTTCCTAGTTTCTTCCTTTCTTTATGTATGTGATGAGATTAGGCTCTTTAGGAAAAATAAATCTTTACCCAACTTAACAACTCAAAATAAAACTAAACAACTCATAACCTCACCTAAAGCTTAGATTAAAATCAAGATAAAAGAATTAGCAACCCCTTAGCTGAGTATTTCTTTATAATATCATGCACAAATGCATCTTATTTCACTCTTGATTGAGGGCTTCCCTTTTCCAGAACTCTTGACGATGGAAACTCACCTCTTTAATAATATTCATTTTCATTTTCTCATTAAAAAAAATCCTATTGATTGTCCAAAATGAAAATAAAATGAAATTTAAAATGCATTAGATTTAGGTCATTTGAAGCATGTCCCTTTACATGATCTAGTCTCTTTAGAGGAGTGAGTTTAAGGACTTAGTCTCTTTCTAAATAAAATAGCCTAGCTATCTTGCATAAGCATAAAGACTTGCCTACATGTATTTAAAATCATGAGGAGTTAGGCAGCCACCTTTGTAAGTATCTGGGTGGTTTATCCTCTCTTGGGAGGCAAACCAATTACCATTTTCTCCTTAGATTTAGGTTATGCTGCCCTCCCAAGCTCCCTAGATTTAGGTTTGAGGTCATTTTGTGGGCCATAAGCATAATTCCTCACCTCTTGTATTTTAATCTTGTGTTAAAGAATCTTAAGTCCTAAAATTCTAATAAAAAATATAACTCAAACAAACTAAATCAATCAAAAAATGTAAAGCCCAACTAGATAGTTTGAGATGCTCCAGGTTTCTAAGCTCATGAGCATCTCCTACTTATTCCCATTTTGGCTTCAATAATAACTCCTTTTGATCAATCATTTGATCTTCAAATATAAAACCAATTGATTGATAGTCCTTCCCATTAAATCTTCGAGACTGATCATTTACCTTAATCGAGTTTTCTAAGGGATCCCGCCCTTAGGATGTAATTAACTATGAGGGCTTGCCCCTATATGAAACTTAACGAATCCAGTTTAAAATAAACTCTACTTTACTTTTTCATGTAAAATAGGAGAAGAATCTCGTACATATGCACCCATCATCCTTAGGAGTCATTGAGATTGGTTCCATTAAAGGGTAGTGACTTTTTTCTGAGATAGTACACTATACCTTGATGACGATCACCAATAAGTACATCATGGATCATGGTGTCTTTCAAGATGAATTTCTATATAGTTTTGCCTCTCCTTTCACCAATGATTTGAAGGCAACTCTAAAATATGTATTTAAATTTTCACCACAATCAAAGCTCTACCTTTATACAAGATATAAAAAGAATAATTATAATTTAAAAATGAATGAATTTTATGGGGGTCATCTTTACTTCATTCTTCATGTCTTCATTTCTTCACTTGATTTCAAGGCATCACATGGCACCCCAGGATTAATCCTTCTGGCCAATGCTCATCCTAATCCCCCCATAACACTAATCTTATTTCCTAATAAAATTACATTAAAGTAGAAATTAACTATACTACAAAATAAGTGTTAGCTAAACACACATAGCACTTATATCATAATTTGACTAGCACTGCACTTAGAACCAAGCCACTGTCTAACTTGGATTATGCTTAGGGACTTAAGCAAATGCAAAAGAACATTTATATTTATTTTAAGTATCTTAAGCATAATCTCAAATATGATAAACACCATCCGCCTTTCATTAAAAGCATACAACCTAACATAAAAATTACATCACATATAATACATCATATCATGCATCTAACATAAAATTAGAAGTGACTTAATTCTAATGTAAAGAGTGGTATATCTTAACTAGGCATTAAGGTTAGATTTTCTAAATGTGAAAGGTTGTTTAATCATGAGGTTGATTTCACTTTAAGTGGTTTAAATGATTTGAGAATTTTACTTAATATTTTTTTTATTTCATTTGATCTGCACTTAATGACTAAGTGTTGTAATGAGAAGAAAAAAAGAGGATTATTCTCTTTCATCCCTATCTTAAGTCATTTCTAAAGCATGTTAATTTGATTTAGTTCTCTTTAGTGGATGGCTTATTACACATTTTAAATTAATCCTAAGTTTAAGTTCACTTTAAATAATTCTATTCAATATGAAAGGCATCTTAAGATTAATTTGATTGAATTACTATCACATGATATATGTGAAATCATTCATTTTCATCATATGTAATATACATATGATTAAATCCTAAGTATACCTACACATATAATATATTTTAGCACACTTGAAAGATTGATATGAGTATGTATATTTAAATTTTATACTTTCCTATTTGATTGAATTATTTTATCATATTAATTTAAAGCTATATCTAAATTCTTATACAAAAATACATAGGGATGCAATTAAATAGGTACGTGACATTGTTAACCAGGGGCATGAGGTAATCAAATGACCACTTTGGGGCTACTTAAAGTCTCGTATTCTCAAGATGCCCAAACTATATACCCATTACATTCTATCATATGTAAATTTATATACATGAATATGAGAAAGAAAGCTCTGAAATCACGTGACTAATTAAACCAAACACTTAGTCAATTATGGATGCATGGATTTTTTTATAAAAGAAAGAGGGGTTCTAATCCCATAATTAAATACCATTACGTATTTAGAGATGTAGCTATATGCCATTGTTAAGAAGTGGGTAATCAAATGACCTATAACTACTCTCATTCCTAGGATGTCCATTTATATTTTATTAACATTCAAATGCATATAAGCACATGAATCAAAGAAAAGAGAACTTTACTCCATACACTTAAGGTATAATCACACATCTCTCAATATTTATAACTAGCATTCATAGCATATGTAACCATTCATTTATAAGCTTTGAAAAATACATTTGGATTTAAATGATATAATACACATATATTAAATTAAATCAACATAGCAAGCTTGACATAAAGAAAACCATTTGATTTAACTAATTTTGTAAAAGATGCATGCATGAATCGAATTACATACAATATTTAATATGATTGGAGAGGAATAAATAAACATAAACATACGATTTCATTCAATCAGATTAATTCCTAAGGACAATCATAACAAATAAAATTTTTTAAAGAAAACCAAAGCTTTTTTTAATGTCATTTTTAATTTCATGTTTAATTTGATTTAAGGAATATGTGAAGAAGTTTGATAATTCTAATCCCATCCCATGTTTATAAGTTAATTTGATTTAATGAGAGGTAATTAAATTGATTTTATGGATTAATTAAGTTAAGATATAAATTAAATCAATTAATTAACCCTTACCTATGTTACCTTAAAGTAATTAACTAAATAATTATGAGCTAATATAATATGCAAATGAATTGGAAAGTAAATTAGAAATGGTGGAAATGAAAATTTAATGTAATCCTAATTAGTTAATTAAACTTAAGAAACTTAATTGCCATTTATGATTTCCACTCATGTGAGCTAACCATAAATTAAATGTCTTTAGCCAAATCTATAAATTTGATGTGTTTTAAATTTTAATTAAACTAATTAATTAATTAATTAATTAATTTCTTCTTGAAAAGTGAAGGAAAAAGAGAGAAGTATACAATTCCTAAGTCTCATGTTAAATAAAGATAAATGACCCAATTAATTAATTAAGTTACTATTCACATGATTAATTAACCCTTAATTAAATTAAAAGAGTAATTAAGGCTTGATTGGCTGATTTTCCTATTTAATTAGCTAATAAATCACAAAAAAAATTAAGGGAGGCAGAGGTCATCCCCTTAAACAATTTGAGATTAATTAATTAATTATAGAGTAATTAAGCTAATTAACTTTTTAATTAAATCTTAATTAATCCTAAAGTACTATTCAAAATTAATTAAGGATACTTTAAATGGATTCCTCTCTGAAATATCTTCAAAATGAGCCTTTATTTGTTAATTTTGGGTTTTTCTATCATTTTTTTATGAATTTATGGAGTTTCAGCCTTAAAATGTATTATTTATTTAATTAATCATTCCAATTACATATATTCCAGGAGGTATTTGTTGTCCCATATGGTTGAGCATCGGATTATGATCTTCTCATGTCGATCTTGGATCGATAGATCAATCGCATTTAATGGATCAAATTAGACAGATCAAACGTGATTTAATCATTGTTGTCCATTCCATTCATGTGAAACGGCCTCACATGATCTATCAGCTTATGAACAATGAAATATGGAGGTCAGCCATTGATCCGAAGCTCACCCGATTCGGATACTCAAATAGAACCACAATTATCGAGGATCAGGAAGATCCAGCTAGACATACATTTTCTTCACAAAGTTCCAAAATAATTTAAGCTAAAGGTTGATTTTCATAGAATTATCTCATCGAGCTAGACACTAAGAAGCTTGCCTAAAGATGAGGCCTAAAAATTAGGTTAATTCCACATGGATTGTTCTGGAGGCCAAGATCGCTAGAGCTTTGGATTTGATAACTTTGCTCTATCTAGAACTTGAAGCTTCATAGACCATGAGGTATGGAAGCAGAATGAGCATGTTTGAGAAATGAGGGGATTCTGAAGTGCCATGTTTTTTTGCTCATAAGGAATCCAAGTGGGATTTGGGCTTGTTGACCTCACTTTTGGAGTGAGTTCTAACTTCCTCATCATAGATCTAGGACTCTTGTAGACACTAAGAGCTCTTGGTCTTAAGACACTTCTAGTGATTAGGTGAACACTTAACCTAAGCCTAGAGACTTAGAAGGGTTAGCCAAATGTTATGCTTTAGGGACTTAGGAAAATTTGTACCTATAGCCACCCCAATCCATGCTTCCACCACAAACTAAACCACAAATCCAACCCAAATACCAAATCTAAATTCCAAACCAAATCATGGAAACCCATAATCAAATCCAAGATCAACATTCTTCAAGCCTTTGATTTCATCATATGGACCCAAGCAAATTCAAATCAATCCACCTATTTTCTCAAAGACAAATTCAATCCTCAATCATTTACCAAATCCAAATCCAAATTTCAAACCAAATAATTCAATCACAAGATCAAATCTAAAATCAAAATTCTCCTTAAGCCTTATGACACTCTCTTTCCAAATCTCCACCTAATTATCCCAAACTTGATTGATTTCTTTATAAATCAATTATTCCTTCATTTATATTCATAATATAAATGAAATTCATACCCAAATCAAACTAAATAAAACCAAGCCAAATCCCTTCTTAAGCCTTATGGACCTATCTCCATAAGCTTAATTAAATCTCATACAAATCAATCCAAAATCAATTGGTTTCATTTATATTTATGAATATAAATGAAGGAGTAATTGGTTTCTTTATAAACCAAGTACTCCTTCATTTATATTCATAAATATAAATGAAATCCTCCCTCCAAAGGCCAAAAATAAATCAAACTAAATCAATTCCCTACTTAAGCCCTTTTGACCTACATCCTTAAGCTTGGTCAAATGTGCTTCCAAATCACTCCAAACTCAAGTGATTTTCTTATGGATCTTTTATATCTTCATTTATGCTCCCAAATATAAATGAAATTTAAATTCAAATAGCCAAAACCAAATCCAAAATTAAACCAAAACCCAATTCAAGCCTTTTAAGCCAATTTCTTGGACTTGGCCAAATCCTATCCAAATCAAGACAAAACTAATGAATTTTCTATTGAATCAATCATTCCTTCAATCATTTAGCCAAATATAAACATAAACTACAATTATCAAATCGAACTCAAGTCAACCCAAGTCAAGCCCAAGTTAACCTTTTTGACTTGAAAACTTCAAATGAGCTAAAATCCATTAGCCTCCAAATTGATTGCAGTTGGATTTATATTTTAATCCTAGGCTCATATATGAGTTCAACTAAACTTGAATCAAGCCAAAACCAAATCAATTGACCTATTTAGGTCCACTTGACCCAAAGTGACCTAAAGAATCCTTTTGAGCCAAGTTTTAATCCAACCAAAATTGGATTGAACCAAGGCCATCCAAGCCTCATATCATGATCAAAAATCACTTTGGGATTATTAATCACCTCAATTGGGTCAAACCAAGCCGACTTGGTCATTTGACTAAGTCAACCTTTAGCCCAAATGAAACCTAAATAAGCCAAAATTCACCATACACCAAATTGATTGAAACCATTAATTCAAACTAACTCATCACAACATGACTTGATCTCAATTGAGCCAAACCAAGTCCAATTGGTCATTTGACCTAAGTTGACCCAAATTATTAAAAGCCAAAATGGGTCAAATCATATTTAACCCAAATTGATTGCAACCAATGGCTCAATTCATTCCAAATCAATATTAACTTGGCTGTCCAATGAGCCCATGACCAATTAGTCAACTTGACCCAACCTAGCCTAAATTGACCTAAAGAGATAAATTGGCCAAAATTCAAATTAAATCTAAATTAATTCAAATCGAAGCCTACAATCATTTTTAATTGATCAATTGAACATGAATCAACACCTAACCCAACCCAAATTAGTCAAATTGGTCAAATTGGTCAACTTAGCCCATTTGACCTATTTGAACCCAAGTGAGCCAAAATCAAACCTAAGCCAAATTGATTAAAACCACTTGAACTAAAACTCTCTAAATCATCATTTGAAGCTAACCCAAGCCTTTGTTTGATCCAAGTTGACCTATTGGTCAGCCCAACCGAACGTAAACCCATTTGACCAAATGAAGTCAAAACCTGTAAAACCAACCCATGAGACTTTAGTGGCTGACCAAATCGGACCCAAATTGACCCTAGGTCAGCCCAAAGTCATTCCAAAAGTAAAGTGGACCCCACCTAAACCATAATCCATTGGTTAAGCCCTCTTTACATAGGATTCCACCCATAAATGGAAAAATCCACTCTCCCATCACCTTGGCAGCCATCCAACTTCTAAATGATGGTGCACCTAACCCACCTAGGCCACCTAACCCAAGCTAGGTTAGCTATGGACCAAGGGGAGGTGAGTTAACTCACCTCCCATGTAAGCCGAGCACCCCATGGATCTAAGCCAAGAGATCTCCCCATATTAGACCTTGGGCCACCTCCCATGGTTTTCTCCAACCCAATCGAGCCATGGAGTTTCTGATTTCACCTATGGTGCCTTGCCAAAAAAATGGGAGGCCATCCCATCCATCCAACTCAGCAAAATCAGGGTGTATACTTCCCTAATTTGAATGAGAACTTGATGATTCATTTTGTGCGAGCTTCCAAGGACATTTCTGAGCTTCCTTGTGAGTTCTAGAGCAATTGCAAGCATCCCACTCCCGACATTCTCTCTTCCCATGAGGAACTAAAATAGGGGAGGCTAGCTTCAATCCCAACTTTACCAATACCCCACTTCAATAAAATTCCTCATTCCTACACCATCACTACACCTCATCGAGGCCACCAAATCATTTTTCAAGCTCCAAATTAACTCCAAGTTCAAGTTTGATCAAATTTAAATGCCAAGGAGGAGGATATTGGTCTCCAAACCAACTCACACCAAATCAAGGCCTATGGACATCAGGTTTCAGCCAACTAAAGCTTCCTAAGCACACCTAACCGCGTCTTAACTCCGGTGAGATATTTCCATAAAAAATGATCTATAGTTTAATTTTGGTTGGTCCTTCTCGAAGAAAATTTTCATTACATGCAATCTTGACCATTGGATGTGCTCATCTCCTTCCCTTGATAGTGTAGGCTGATTTTGAAGTTCATCCGAGCCTTGGTGAGCTCGGATCGAATGATCTACGGTGGATAGACATTATCGTTCATCGCTTGCAGGAAGGAGGATCATGGGTCGTCCGTTCCACATGACTGGAATGGATGGTCATGATCAAATCACATTAGATCAAACGAGATTTCTTTCTTTAGGCCTTGGGTTTGATCCACACCGTCCAATTCGGGAACAATGCCGAGTCCACCGCCAGCTTTCTCAATGAGCGAATGTGACAACTTAAATAACCAATCCCATGGTGCCATGAGGAAAGTGAGTCACGTCAGCTTGTCACGTGGCGGCGATGAAATTTAGTTTAATTAAGGTTAATTAATGTATTATTTAGGCTGAATCTTCCATACTTTATAACTAATTATAGAAAAATTTAAAAAAATATAAATAATGGCTCATTTTAAAGGTATTTTAGAGAAGAATTTAACAAAAAGATATTTCCAATGGATTTTGAACAATAAACATAGCTTAATCAAGGTTTAATTAATAACTTAATTAGCTTAATTACTCACTAATCTCTCAAGTGATTGATCCCAAAAATTTTGAGAATGTTTGAGAAGTTGACTTCTACCTCCTCTAATTTTCTAATTTATTAGTTAAATTAGGAGGATTGATTGATTAGTTTAATTACCCTTACCTTCATTAAGACAAAGAACAAAGTGATTATTAATTATTTGGACTCTAATCAAAAGTAAGGAGACTTAAAGTGGATTGGAGCCTCCCTCCAATCCTTTCTCTAATTTTCCATCTCTTTCAACTAAAGTCCTAATTATTAATTAATTAACTAATCAAAAACTTAATTAGCTAAATTGGAATTCAAATCATATTAAATCATGCTTAATCCAGTTGGTGGCTTATGGAAATAGGTGGGAACCTCTTTCACTACCTTTTCCCTTAAGCCCATCTCATTTCAAGATAATTACTAACTTTGGTTAGTCTCTTTTTAGAAGAGGTGAATTAATGGATTATTAATTTAATTAATTCAAAAATTTTAATTAAATCTGATTTTTCCCTTAATCCATCTTGGGTAGAGCTTTAGGTGTTCAAGAACCTAAAGAAGCTTAATGAAATTATGATTAGCTCACATGTGTGAGAAAATCATGAAAGTAATTAAAATGGTTCCTTAAGTTTAATTATTAAATAACCATGAGCTAATTGCATTAGGCCCTTTTCATTTCATAGGAGCATTCCTATTTACTTTTCAATTCATTTGCATATTATATTAGCTCATAATTATTTAATCAATTATCTTAAGGTAACATAGGTAAGGGTCAATTAATTGATTTAATTCACACCTTAACCTAATTAATCCATAAAATCAACCTAATTGCTTTTCCTTAAACCAAATTAATCCATATATATGGGGAATGGGATTAGGATTAGAACCTCTTTCTCACATCTCTCTTAAATCAAATTAAACATAAAATCAAAAGTGACTTTAAGAAACTTTGGTTTATTTTAAATAAGCTTATTTAATGTGATTATCCTTAGGAATTAGTTGGATTGAATGAAATTACATGCTTGTGGTTTTTTATTTTTTTTAATCATATTAAAATGTTGTATGCCACTTATAGTCATGCATTCATTTCTTCAAAAGTTAATTAAAATAAATGATTTACTTTATGTCAAATTTGCATGTGTTGGCTTAATAAAAAATATGTGTGGCTATTATTAAATAGAAATTTATATTAAAATATATAAATAAACTATAACACATGGAGTAATGATAATTATAAGTATTTATAAGCTTGTATGTGCTTACAACTTAGAACATGTGATATGAAGTTTCTTTTCCTTAATCTTCATGAATTTACCTAAGGATATGAATATTAACAAGTGTATAGTTCATTTAAAAAGTACACAACACTTGTTTGGGTTTGTTCTTATGTATATCCATGTTAGAATTTAAATAAAATTTTAGCTCACATGTATAAATAAATCAAAATACAATTCTTACATGGTTTACATTCTTATAGTTTTTGTACACTCATGAGTATTTAAGAATAGTGGGTATAACTAGTCAAACAGTGGAATTTAACTTAAGTAGCCTCAAGGAGGTTTCTATTGCTTATAACTTCTATACATTTGTGTGTGCATTTGGCTAATGAATGAAAATCTCACCTTATTCCATATGCATAATTGAAAACAAAAATATAATTTTTGCATAATTTTCTATTCTTATAGTTGTTTATACATCCATATGTTTATACATCCATATAATTGTTTATACATCCAAAAATATAATTAATGTATGTTTGGTTTTATGATGTATTATTGTAGACTGGATGTTAGAATTTATGCTTCGTATACTAGATGTTAGGCCGTGATTAGCCTAATTATATTTTTTGTAGGAGATTATTCTTAAGGGGTGCTTAAAATAAATATAAATGCTCTCTTTTGCAGGTTGCTTAACCCCTAAGCATAATCTAAATTAGGATAGGTGCACTTGGTTGCCCATGTGCAGGGTGTTAGGTCCAAATTATACATATAATTGCTTGGGTTGTATAGTATGTTTAGCTAACACTTATTTTACGGGTATAGTTAGATTTTCCTTTCTTATTTTTAATGTAATTGTGTATTTAGAATTAGGATCAGTATTATGGGGGATTAGGAAGAGCAGAGGCTAGACAGCTTTATCTTGGGAGGCCCCCATGATGTTTTTGGAGCAAGCAAACCCAAATGAAGAAATGGAGGAGATATGAAGAAAGAAGATAAGAAGACCCCCCATAGCATTATTCAATTATAATTATTCTTTCATATACCAGGTTGTATAAGGGTAGAGCTCGGCTTCCCATTTCTTTTTTTGGGTTGTAAGGTGGTGCCCGACCAGACCGATCTATTATTATTTTTATGATGGGTTTATAAATTGTTTGATGCTTTGTTTATAATTATGCAATAAAAATGACTTATCTCTTCTCAGTTTCTTCATATATGATGATCTAATATGTGGCCTATATCCGATTAGGCTTTTATAAAAAAATAAATTTTCTACCCCAATTATAATTCATAACTAAATTTTCTAAATAACTCATAACCTCACATAAAGCCTAGGCATTAAATCAAGATAATTAAAAGATTTAGCAACCCCTTACCTGGATGTTGTATGCTTAATATCATGCATGTCATCTTATTTCACTTTTGCTAAGAGAGGGTTTCTATTCTTGCACAATAGGGGAAGACTTAACCTTTGAGGGTCTCCTCTGTGGTGAAAAATATCTCTTTCTTTTTGATTTAGCCAATAACCTTATTTCATCATACATTTAGACATATAAAAATCCTATAGCCTTTGTCAAAATAAAGATTCAAAAATTAAATAAAATTTTGATAAAATTTGCTTTAGATTAAGTCATTGTTCATACCACTCATACTCTAGGCTCTTAAGTAGTGGGTTTAAAGACTTTAATCTCTTTCTAAATAAAGACAACCTAACCATCTTGTAAAAACATATGACTTGACCACATTATTTTGGTTAGGTTATACCACCCGTGCATTATAAGTCTAAATGGTGATTTAATCTCTTATGGAGATAAACTATATACCCATCTTTGCTTAGATTTAGGATGTACTTTGGCCCTCACTAAAGCTCCCTATATTTAGGATCTGAGGTTGCTGTTTCTTTCAGGCTACAAGCATAAATCATCACCTCTTAAGCATTCCCACAATCTTGCATTGTGGAATTATAAGCCCTAGCCTTATAATAAAATTCTAATTCAAACATATAATTCTCCTTAATTTCAAACATATAAAGTCGAACCATAGGATAGGTTGGAATTCTCACTAGGTTTCCTAGTATCATGAGCACTCCCTACACATCTCCTTTTTGGCTTCAATAATAACTCTCTCCTTTTGATCTATCCCATTTGATTTTTTAATATAACTAATTTGTTGATAGTCCCATCTTTGAAATATTTGGAGATAATAATTACCTACTTTAATCAAGGGTATTTCTGAGGAATTCACCTTCCTTAGGATATAATTAACTATGTGGGCTTACCTCCATACGAAACTTTAGAAACCAATTTAAATAAACCATGCTTTATTAATCCATGTAAAGTAGGAGAAAAATCTCTGGTATATTCAAAGACCTATCATGCCTTAGGAGTACTTATTAGGTGATTAGGTCTATTATAGGGTGGTGATTTTTATCTTTTGAGATAGTGCATCATTCCCTGATGTCATACCCGATCACCTAAATAAGTACACCTTCATATCTGCGTGGTGTCCCCCATACACAAAATCAAAAAAACACCACAATGCTCGAGAGCTTACTAGGGAGTTTTGTTTCTCTCTTAGAAGCTCAGACAAGTTGAATGGTGTCTTTTTCCATTCGAATAGAGGGGATATATCCCTCAGTTGGCTGAGGTGGATGGACATGATCAATCCCCCATTTTTGGCTGAGGGGATATATCCTAGAGCGCCAGAGTTGTCCACATCAAGTCCACATGGATCGGTTTGAGTGGAGGATAGCTTGGGAGGTGGCTCAAAGTTGAATATGGCTAGTTGCATCTTCCTTGATCCATTGGATTTTTGGCTTATGAGGGAGGTGAGTTAACTCACCTCCCTTTGGTCCAGCCCACTTAGGTGGGCTGTGGCTAGACCCAAATTGGATATTTGATATCAAAGAAAAAAGAGTGGACTTTACCAATTTTGGAAAAATCCCATGTGGGGAGGCATATCCAAGGGAGATTTGCATTGGTTTTAGGCTTATTTTGGGCTGACCTAGGATAGGTTTGGGTCAAGTTTGGTCACATTCCAAGGTCCCATGGGTTGGTTTCAAGGGTTTTGGCTCAATTTGGGTTAATTGGGTCAATTTAGGCTAGGTTGGGTTAGGTTGACCAATTGGTCAAATTCGATTAAACTAAAGCTTGGGTTAAGTTTAAACGATGATCAAGTATTTTGGTTTAAGTGATTTCAATCAATTTGGCCTAGGTTTGATTTTGGCTCATTTGGATTCATATAAGTCAAATGGGTCAAGTTGACCAATTTGATTAAATTGATTAAATTGGCTTGGGCTGGGTGTTGGTTCAAGTTCAATTGATTAATTGAAAGGATCACAGGCTTTAGTTTGGTTCAATTTGGGTTTTATTTAAATTTAGGCCAAATTGACCCTTTAGGTCAATTTGGGTTATGTGGGTCAATTGGGCTAGGTTGGGTCCAATTGATCAAGTATGAGCTTTGGTCAAGTTTAACAATGAATTTGGAATGAACTTGAGCCATTGGTTGCAGAAAATTTGGTTTGGATCATGATTTGACCCATTTTGGCCTTTTAGGTCAATTTGGATCAACTTGGATCAAATGGCCAATTGGGTTTGGTTTGGCTCAATTGATGGTCAAGTCATGTTCAATCATTGATTATGAGTTCATGTGAATCAATGGTTTCAATCAATTTGGTGTAGGATAGGTTTTGGTCAGCTTGGGTTTCATATGGGCTAAGGGTTGATGGCCAAGTTGACTTAGTTTGACCCAATTTAAGGCAATTGATCATCCTAAGGTAATCAATGGTCATGGTATGAGGTTTGGATCCAATCCAAGGGTTGGATTAGAACTTGGTTCAAATGGGTTCTTTAGGCCACTTCAAGTGGACCTAAATGGGTTAATTAACTTGGTTTTGATTTGATTAAGCTGTTGGATTTATATATGAGTTTAGATTGAATATAACCAACTGCAATCAATTTGGGCTATGATGGGTTTTGATGCATTTGGAATTTTCAAGTCAAAAGGGATAAGTTGGGCTTGACTTGGGTTGATTTCAATTTGGTTTGATGATTGTAGGTTTTATTTATTTTGGATAGATGATTGAAGGAATGATTGATTCAAAATAAAATCCATTAAGATTAGCTTGATTTAGTTGGGTTTTGGTTAAATCCAAAAAGCTAGCTTTAAAGCTTTAAATTAGGTTTTTAATTTGATTTTGGATTTGGTTTTGGTCATATAAATATATATTTCATTTATATTTGTGAATATAAATGAAGATATAAATGACTTATGAGAAAATCAATTGAATTTGGAGTGGTTTGAAGGAAAATTTGGCCAAACCCATGAAGGTAGGTCAAAAGAGCAAAAAGGGAATTTAATTTAGTTTGATTTAGTTTTGATCATTGGAATCTGGGTTTCATTTATATTTGTGTATATAACTGATGGAATAATTAATTTATGAAAAAATAATCAATTGAGTTTGACTTGATTTGAATGGGATTTGGCTAAGCTCATAGAGGTATGTCTATATGGGTTAGCTCAGGATTTGATTGAATTTGGATTTAGTTAGATTTAGTTTAAGTTATTTGAGTTTATATTCATTCATATTTGTGAATATAAATGAAGATATGGTTGACTCATGAAGAGATCAATCAAGTTTGGCTTGAATTGGGTGGAGATTTGGCTAAGTCCATGAAATTCAATCATAAGGCGTAAGAAGGATTTAGGAGTTTGAATTTGATCTAGGGTTTCAATCATTTGGAATTGAATTTGGACTTGAATTTGATAAATGATTGAGGGGTTGAATTGATCTTGGTGAAAATTAATTGAATTTGGATTGATTTGAATTTGGTTAAGGGCTAACTCCATAAGATAAAATTATATGCCTTATGCAAGATTTAGATTTTAGATTTGATCATGGGTTTCAGTCATTTGATTTGGAATTTAGATTTGGATTTGGTATCTGAATTGAATTTGAGGTTTGGTTTAAGGAGGTACATATAGGTTAGGTTTAGGCCATGCGATGGGCAAGTCTCCCTAAATCCCTAAGAGAAAACCTACCCCTACGACTAACCCTTCTAAGTCTCTAGGCTAAGGTTAAGTGTTCACCTAAATACTAGAAGTGTATTAAGACTAAGGGACTCTTATTGTCTATAAGAGTCCTAGATCTATGATGAGGAGGTTGAGAACTCACTCCAAAAGTGAGGTCAACATGTATTTTCTTTCTCTTTGCCATTAGCTTAGGCCAACAAAGCACTAAGGGAGTTGTCTAATGCAGCAGTGTAAAGTATGAGCGGCTTGCTTAGGATAAGAGTTGTTAGAATTGGTGGCATCATCAGGTAATGCTTGATGTCTTCAAAGGCATGCTGACACTTGTCATCCCACTTAAACTTGGCCTCATTTTTAACAAGTGCTGAGAAATGGCTGGCATCTTCCTGATGGCTTGAATATAAAGCGTCTTAGATACACCAACTGCCCTTAGAATGATCTGAGTTGAGTTAAACTTTTAGGGGGTAGCATTTCTAATATCATCTTCATCTTCTCTAGATAGATTTTGAATCCCCGGTGTCAGACAACAAACCTAAGAAATTTCCCAGAAGCTACTCCGAATGCACACTTTAAGGGATTCATTTTGAGGTTAAATTGTCTTAACCATTCAAAAGGTACTCTCAAGTCAAAGAGATGGTCTTCCTTCTCTTTACTTTTAACCATGAGATCATCGACATAACACTCGACCTGGTGATGAGTGAGTTCATCGAAGATTTGAGTTATAGCCCACTGGTATGTAGCACCGTCATTTTTAAAGCCTAAAGGTAGGACCTTATAGCAATAGATTCTGATTGAGGATCTAAAAGTAGTGTTTCTTTCATTTTCAGGGGCCATCTTTATTTGGTTATATCCAGATAAGCCATCCATGAAAGAGTAGACTGCATGAGATGAGGCAATGTCCACCAACAGTTCTAGTATCGGTAGTGAAAATTCATCTTTTGAACATGCCTTATTTAGATCCTTAAAGTCAACGCATATACGAATTTGGTCATTCTTCTTCTTAACTAAGATTAACACTAAGATAAGATATTTTTTCTCGGATGAAACCAACATCGATCGCTTTGACTTAAATGACGTTGTTCAATGTCTAATCACATGCATCTAGAAGCTTGCTTGATAAGGTTGGCACTAGGCTCTATTGCTAGTTTGTCGACTGTTATGTTAGGAGATAAATCAGGCATCTCTTCATAACTCCATGTGAAATAGTTCTTAAACTTAGTCAATAGCCTAATTAAGTCATTGGTTTCAGTTTTATTCAATAAAGAACTGATGTATGTCGAGCATGGATCTCCGCCTAAATTGATTTCCTGAGCTCATCAATGGTTGACTTGATCTCTTCTTCAAACTCAATGCATCTTTGACTTCAAAATCATCCATCCAAGTTTATAAGCACACCTTCTCATATGAGTTAATGTGTTTTGAAATGAACATATCAGATTCTAAATGATTGGTGATGACTAGGTAGTAATCATCATCATCGACTGGACCCACTGTATCGAATCCTAGTCCTAGTCTTGATTGAGAGCTTTTGCATTTGTTCTTCCATATTCTTTCAAAGTTGTATGACCCGTTCTTTGACCAAGTATGTTAGATTAACCATTTCTTTGCTAAATTATGAACACAAGGTGAGAGTACCAATCAAAAGGTAATTCTATTAAGTTTTTATATGAATCATCTTCAAGTTCTACATCAACTTCTTGACTTGAGGATAATGTTGCAAGAAACAACCTCTAAGTCTACATATCTGTGGATGATTTAGAGGCTTCCTTAACAACCAAACCCTCAACTTTTTGGGAGGAAAGTGGAGTTAAAGCTAAGGTTCCCAGCTGATGCCTAACTATTTCATATATAGACTTGAATGTACTTATGCTTTGCTTTGGAGGTTGGTCTTCATTGATGTCTTGATCAAGTGTCACCTCCAATGGAATGTGCTACTGAGAAGAGCTGGCTAGTGTGCTAAAAATATAAGACTCATCCTCTGAACTAGATTCTAAGTCTATATGGATAGCAGATGTACTCCTGGTAACTGGGACATATCTCCTATTGTGTGGCCAATAAGAAGATTTTTTACCTCTGGGACTGCCTCTGAACTGGCCTCTTCCTTTTCCTGGTGGAGGTCGAGTCATCCTACCCATATGTTCGAATGAAGTAATGAACTGTGGGTGGAATCTAATGTTAGGCTTCTCTTCCTCCTCCAAGTCTATTTCTCGCTCCCCATTATTTTTTTTTTCATCTTCTCTTTTCTTTTCTTTTTCTTTTTCTCTTTCTTTTTCTTTTTCTTTTTCTTTTATTTTTGAACTTTGGCCAAGTTTGTGAGAATAGACTTATTGATTATGTGGAAGGTAGTAAGTCGCATCCTCAGATATGTCGACATATAAAATGGCTTGAGATCTCCTCTGATACAATATATGATCCCACCTCTCACAAACTTCATACACTGATGTAGAGAGGATGGAACCATACTATTTTCATGTATCCACAGCCTCCCAAGCAAAGCATTAAAAAATATATCTGAGTCTATAATGTGAAGCTTGGCTTCAGTCTTCCAATCGTCTATCTCCAAGGGCAACACTATGGAGCCTAAGGCCCTCTCGCCTTGTTCATTGAATCCTCTCAATATCATTCTTTCTTTTTAGACTTTAGAGATATCAATCCTCAAGTATGCAGGGGTTCTTTGACTCATAATATTGACTAATGCACATGGGTCAACCAGAACTCTAGATACCGCCAACAACATCCATGTAATGTAAAGAGGGCTATGCCGATCATCCCTAGAAGTAAATCTTCATCACTAAATGTCACTCCTAAGATGCCCTTCGAATGGCATTCCTCCTCTTCAATAGTGGTCAGCTGAGCTAAGCATATCTCTGGATCAAGTAAAGCCTTTATTAAAAATTCCCTCATCTCTTTGGATAAGACAAGGGCATCATATATGCTTAACTTAGCTGGCAACTTTCTAAGATGAGCTAGGACATTGTAATCAACTTTGGCTTAGTCCTCCATAAGAATATCCATAAGTGGAGCATCCTATGAAGGGGCTATCTACTCCGGAACTAATGACTTGCTTACCCTTATCACGGTGCTACCCAGAGGTAGAACTTGCCACCACGTAGTGACTTGACTTCATGTGGCGGGTTGGTGAAAAGTTCTACCTACTCGTCAAGTACACCTACAGCTTCTTCTATGGGACCCTCAGAGTTGGTCGACTCCAAGTCAATCTCAATGGGTGAACCCGATTGATTTAGAAAAGGAAAGTCTGAATCAAAAGAGAAATGATCAGAATTATTAGAGGTATTATTATTTAGACTTGAAGAGTTTTCAATAGGAATAGAATCAAGAGCATGAGAAGTAGATAAGATATAAGTAGAATCTGCTTTCTTCATTAATTTCTTTTTAGGTGGAGGTACATGATAGAAATTAAGTAAAGTAAGCAGAGTGAGGGATTTAATGCCCTCATCTGTAGATACAATGCTCCTGCTAGTAGAAGAAGAGCTGGATGAAGTGGTAGTAGCTACAACGGTGGAAGGAATGCTGGACTTGGATGGTGGTTGTGCTACTGGCCTATCCTGGGAAATTATGGATTGTTGCTACTGCTGCTAAACTCCCACATTCCCCGAGTTATCGTTAACAACTTGCAAACCCTCATTGATGTTGGAGTTTTGAGCTGGCTCAGGCACTTAGAAGGAAAGTTTCTTGATCTTAGAAATGATCTTTTTAGATGTTCAGGATAAGAAAATATCCTAACCTTTTTTTTCTTAAGAGGATCACAAGTATCCCCAAGGATTACTCTAATAGGACTAGATGGTTGTTCTAATAAGTATTCCTTAGGGATAACTATGGAACCTGATTTGTAGCTACACTCAAGCTAGTCTTTGAAAGTAAACCAATTGTCTAAGACATGGCCTAACATGCGATGGTATTGGCAAAAGTTAGGATCATCGCTCTTGCCCACTTTCTCCGGCCTCTTAGGCTCTAGTAGCTGGAAATCAAGTTTCTTTAGAAGATTTTTAAAGATCTTCCTGACTACCTCCCTCTTGAACAAATAGAGCTTGTTTAATTTGTTCAGAAGAGTAGATGGATAGTAGCTCCCTGGTGGTGGATATGAATACTGCTGCTGAGTGTACTATTATAGAGGCAGTGGTGGCGGTTATTATGGTAGTTGTGGTGGCCGATATGATGGCTGAGGTGCTGGAAGAGGAGGTGAAAAAGGAGGCTACTGAGCTCATGGTCTCTCAAACTAAACTCTGTTGGCTGCTTCCCTCTATCTACTAACACAATTATCCTCAACCTCTTCTCAAACACTTTCTACGCTTGGGTTTGGATGATTGGCCTTGGAAGGGCAACTGTTTGGCTTCCTCTTATAGACTGGCCACCTTGTTTATTAATTTCTCAAATGTTTTAATTATAAAGCCCTTGAGCATGAAGGTGACCAGGCCATGAATATTCTTGAGAAGAATTTTAATGGTTTATTGTTCAGATAGTTGTGATTCACATTTCATACTCAGGTTACGCTACCTAAGAATGTAATCAACAAGGGACTTATTGAGATTTTGTTTTGCTACAATGAGATCACTCACAATTACCCTTTACTAGGCTCTAGCAAATCTTTGACAAAGAGCTACTCTAATTCAGTGAAAGTCTTCATCGAACTATTGGGAAATTTGGCATACCAATCGAATGCAACCCCTGACAGACTACTAACAAAAAGATGGAAAAGAAGTGTGTCACTACCACCGATGTTACAACAATCAGCTCTGAAGTGTGCCATGTGTTGCCATGGGTTCCCACTACCATCAAAACTCTTGAACGAGGGTGGCACAAACCCTTTGGGATATTAGATTATGTCAAACTCTTCTGGGTAAGGCATACCCTTTGGAACAGATGAACTACTAGGCTTGCACCAATACTTCTCTCACTTGCTGCTCCACCATCTACTTGATGTCCTTCTCATGCATGGAGGTACTATCTATGGCCTTCCTATACAAACTACCACTATCCTGATCCACGGAAGAGGTACTCTTGGGAGGATCTAAGATATGTAAGAGCTCGGGTCGGTCAGCCTCCACGGGACTAGGTTGGAAAACTAGAGCTTGGTTCTCGAGTGCTAGAACTGTTGCTAACAAATCCTTAACCATCTTCTCCATCTTGTTGATATACTCATCCTTCTACTGTCAAGGAGGTGTTGGGTTGTGGATGACGAATTCCTTCAACCACAACACCCTCCTAACTCTGATGGTCTCTATGGACGGATCCTCGAGTATCGATCATATGGACTTCCGCTAAGTCCTCTAATAAATCATCCTCATTGGGATCGAATGCTACCCTACCCTCTTCTTGATCCAAATGATCACTCCCAAGAAGTTGTTTCTTCTCGGTAAAGTAGTCTTCTAGGATATCATCTAGTGAACGATCTCCTACTTTGCTTGGTCAAACCACACAAACACCGATGACTAATCAGTAGATGCTTTCATCAATCATATTAAAAAACTACATATAGATGGAGTGCTCTCCTTAGGGGAATCAACTATCATGGGGACTGCATTAGTATCCCTTACTTCCTCTACTACTGACTGTGGTGGTAGAGCGACTATGATGCTTTTGGGTCGCCACTCCTTCTTTGCCACTACTGAAGTGGAAGGTCAAATAGGAGTGCTCGACCTCACCTCAATAGGTAGAGCAGATGGAGTGGGATTCTTAGGCTGTAGTCGGATCACCAATAGAGATGTCCTCTCTCCAGATGTAGATTTTTGTGCTTTGGTGAGGACTATGAAAGGAAGAACTTGGACAGGTGATGATTGATGGTGAATGGAGCGGTGTGATGGTGGGGACACCAACTACCTCTCTACTGAAGCTCTCCTTTTGTGGCTAGTGGTGCCTGTCAAAAGTATACTGTCAATATAATCGGCCCAAGTAGCTCACCAATCATGGAAATCTACTAAAGTGGAGGCCAACGACTGTCTAACATACCTCCTCCTCTCTTTTCTACCCGCTTGGGCTGTAACTCTAACCTCTAAGGCTTTCTCTCTATGTATCTGATCCCTAACACTCCTAGGGATCATAGTCTTCAAATAAAATAATGTATCAGACTCTGAGTGTCCATGGGCTCTGTCGACCTGGCAAAGAATTGATCATATACCAGCATAGGACTTTCTCCTCTCCCTAGCTGGTATCTCAAACTATGCTGGTGGTGGAGGCAATGTAGTAATCCTTCTATAGTCCTCATCTTCATCTGAAGCTGAGAGGGGGTGAAACCTACTACCACTCAAGAGTGGAGAGGTCTCACAAGGGGAACCCTTGTCAGCAACATGAGAGGCCTTATCTACCTGCCTAACTGCTCGCTTGTAGTGCCACTTAACTTTTCAGTTCTTATTATGACATTGCATCCTAGTAAGCAGAGTAGAATAAGAACTAGAACCTACCACAAAGGTAGGGAAGACTATCTAGGAGGCCAAGATAGCTTTCCCCTTCATAATGGGGGAAACTAATGAGAAGGTGCTAGCCCTCGCTAGGACTACAGTGAGGGTGACAACAGACTGAATGATGGGCACTATAATAATTTGCACTGCATGCACTGGCACTAAAATTAAAATTGGCACCAAAATAGATGAAACTGATACTGGCACTATCATGGGAATCTCAATGACCTTCCTCTTCAATGAGGGAAACTCAGAATTCAACAGGATGTTGAAATAAAGGAGTGGCATTTTCCTTACAACCTCCTCTCTATTGACGGCCGTGAGGGCTGGCCCCTCTTAAGTGACTCGAATAGCCTCAAAGCCACACCCAAACTGAATGACATGTGTGGTGGTGTTGGTGAGTATGGCCTGATCCAAGGCCAAATTCACACTGGACGGGAAGGAGAAGACCATCTTTCTAGAATACATGATGAAAGATGGACTGAAGAAGCGAACGAGGGACTAAACTACTATCTTTACATTTGTTGAAAATAGAACTGAATCAGACCCTTGCTTTAATAGTTTCCTTCAATCATTGATTCCTAATTTTGGAATCTGAACCCACACTTAACAAATTTAGGTATGATACATGGGGTTCATTGAATTGGAGAGATTTTGATATTTGAGGAGAGACTTTGCCATAGAATTTGATTTTGATTTGGAACCAACATTAAACAAATTTAGGTATGTTGAGTGGGGTTCATTCATTTGGAGATGAATTTTTCATTTATCCTTTGTTTAAATATTTGATTTTGGATTTTTCACTTAGCAAATAAGTACAGTAAATGAGATTCAAATGTTTGTTTGAAAAATAATTTTTGGAAGTATTTTTGTTTATATGATGTTATATGTTTGATTTGAAAATGGGATCTTTACTCAACTGATTTAGGTATTTTAAGCGAGGCCCAAGTTTGTCTGATATTTTATTTTGATTTAAAAATGACAACCTTACTTAAAAAATTTGGGTATGTTAAGTAGGGTCCAAGTGTGTTTAATATTTTTGTTTTGATTTGATTTGAAAAAGGGAAACTCTTATTTAAAAAATGTGAGTATGTTAAATAGAATTTAATTTCTTTTTTTTTGTGTTGTTTGATGATGGAATTCTCATTTGACAAGTTTAGGCATGTCAAACGGAATTCAAATTTGTTTTGATTTTCATGATTTTGGAAAAGGGAAACCTACTTAACAAATTTAGGTGTGTTAAATAGAGTTCAATTTGTTTTAATTTTCAAAAATGGAACTCTCATTTGACAAATTTGGGTATGTCAAAATGGAGTTCAAATATGTTTTGATGTTTTATGATTTTGAAAAGGGGAACTCTATTTAACAAATGTAGGTATGTTAAATAGAATTCAATTTATTTTGATTTTGAAAAAAGAAACTCTCATTTGACAAATTTGGGTATGTCAAATGGAGTTCAAATATATTTTGATTTTGTGTGTGATGTTGCTTTTGAAAAGAGAGAACTCTCACTTAACAAATTTGGGTATGTTAAGTGAAGTTCAAATGATATGCTAATTTTCAATTTTGTTTTGATTTTGAAAATGGAACTTCTTCAAACAAATTTAGGTTTGTTAAGTGGAGTTGGTTACTTTTTTTGAAAAACATGTTTGAAATGTTTTGAAGAACTCTCATTTAATAAATTTGGGTATGTTCAATGGAGTTGGTTGATTGATTTTATTTTGAAAAATATGCTTTGGATTATTTTTTTAAAAGGATCCTCATTTAACAAATTTAAGTATGTTAAATCAAGTTTGATTGTCTTTATTATTTTAAAATGGATTTGAAAGTTTTATATTTTTGCAAAATTTATGTTATGTGAAGTGCATTTCAAAAATGATTTTATTTAGGAGGAGTGCTAGTAGAAAATTTTGCCAAAGACTTTACTTGTTTTAGTTTGAATTTTCTTAAATATGAAATGAACCTTGCCTCACCAAGCTAGTGGTGAAGAGGTTCTAAATTTTGGCATCTCCTTTCTTTAGTAATTCATTTTTTTACCTATTGAAGAACCCAATAGAGATTTAAGACCTACACGGAGTGAGGTCCAAAAAATATAAAGAATGTTGGCTAGCTTTGCTTAAGGATGAAATAAGCTAAGTGCCAATGAAAAGAAAAATAGTCTTGGGCTTATATAAAATATAAGTCCACTATCGATACTTGAAGACAATAATGTCTACTAGTGGTGCAGAGAGGAACTATCCCCAGTGGAGTCGCCAAAAAAATCTGTGGTGTTTATTTTTGGATGTGGGTGGGGAATACCACGCAGATCATAGGGGATACTTATTAAAGTGATCGGGTATGACATTGAGGTATGATATATTATCTCGAAAGATAGTGGCATCACCCTTCAATGGACCTAATCACCAAATAAGGACTCCTAAGGCATGATGGGTCTTCGAATATACCAGAGATTTTTTCTCTACTTTACATGGAAGAATAAAATAAGGTTTATATTAAACCAGGTTCTTAAGTTCCTTATGGAGGCAAGCCTCCATAATTAATTACATGATAAAGAATAAAATTCTCTAAAAATACTCTTAATTAAAATAGGTAATTATCATTTCCAAAGATTTCAAGGTTAGACTATTAAAGGATTGGTTATGTTTAAAAAATCAATTGGAAAAGTTCAAGGAGAAGACTTATTTTTAAAATCCAAACGGAATAAGTAAGGAATGCTCATGATACTATAAAGCCTAGTGAGCATTCTAATCTATTCTATAATTAGGCTTTATATATTTTAAAGTGAAGAGATTTACTTATTTGAGTTGAATTTTTATTAGATTGCTAAGGCTTATAATCCACCAACATAAGGTTATGGAAATGCCTAAGAGGTGATGATTTATACTCGTAGCCCAAAAAAATAGCTACCTCGGATCATAAATCTAGGGAGCTTTAGCACAAGCTAAATCATGACCTAAATCTAAGCGATAAGTGTACATAATGGTTTACCTTCATAAGAGAAAGTAAACCCATCTGAGTTCTGGACTTACAACCACCTGTAGTGGTCGCCAGCTAACTCCTCCTACGATTCTAAAATCATGTAGTCCGGCCTTATGAATTGCAATATAGCTAGGGTACTTATTTAATTTGATAGAGACTAAAGTCCTAAACCCACTCCCTAAGAGTCTAAAATATGAGTGGTATGAGCATATGACTTAGTCTATCAATGCAAAAATCTTTTCAAATTTTATTCTTATTTTTAACACATCATTTTGACAAAGTCTTTAGGATTTTTATATGATTAAATGCATGATGAAATAGATTATTGGCTAGATCAGTGAGAAGAGGATGTTCTCCACCATAAGGGATGCCCTCACAGTCAAGCATTCCCCTATCGTGCAAGGATGGAGATCCCCCAATTTCAAGGAAGAAGAAATATGCATGTATGATATGAGACATACAACCATACAACTAAAAAGTTGCTAAATCTTTTAATTATCTTATTTAATACCTAAGTTTTATGGTGAGATTATGAGTTGTTTAAAATTTAGTTATGAGTGATTAATTGGATAGAAAAATTAATTTTTTTATCCTAAGAGCTTAATTGCATCCAGGCCACAGATTAAAGCATCAATAATAAGAAACTATGAAAAGCATGTCATTTTTAATATGCAAAATAAACACAAAATCAAATAATTTTATACATCTAGTGTAAAAGAATAAGAGGCCAATGCAGTCAGGTACCACCATACAATCCGAAAAGAGAAAACATGGGTAGCTAAGCTTTACCCTTATATAACTTGGTATATGAAAGAATAATTACAATTTACAATAAATAGATGATATGGGGGGTCTTAATTTCTCCATTTCTTCATGTCATCAATTTAATTCTTCCTTCTTCAATTTGGATATACTTCCCTCAAAGGCATCATAGGGTACCCTAGGATAAAGCCTTCTGGCCATTGCTCAACCTAATCTCCCATAGCATTAATCCTAATTTCTAATGCAAAAATTACATTAAAAATAGGAAAAGTAAATCTAACTACACCTACAAGATAGAGGTTAGCTAAACACGCATACAATCCCAAGTAGTTATATGTATGATTTGGACTTAGCACCCTGCACATAGGTAACCAAGCCCACCTGTCCTAACTTGGATTATGCTTAGGGATTTAAGCAACCTAGAAAGAGAGCATTTATATTATTTTAAGCATCCCTTAAGCATAACCCCCTATAGAAAATATGATTAGGCTAATCTCAGCCTACTATCCAGTCTACAAAGTATACACCCTAACATCCAGTCTAAAATAATATATCATAAATTAAAATATTCATCACATCATGCACCATCCCAACTTAGGACAATAAGTGGCGACTTAATTCTAATGTGTGTGTTAAGGCTTATGTGGTATGTCTTACTAAGCATTAGAGTTATATCTTCCTAAGTGTGAGGAGATTTAGTTTAACATGAAAACTTGATTTCACTTAAAGTTATTTAATTGATTTGAGAATTTTAATTTGTGTTTTCTTTTGTTCCATTTGATTACACTTAGCAACTAAGTGTTATAAAGAGAGGAAAAGAGGGTCTCCCTCTTTCATCCTTACCTTAAGACACTCTCTAAAGTATATTAATTTAATTTAGTTCTCTTTAGTGAATGGCTTATTAAATGATTTAATTAATTCTAAGTTTAGGTTCACTTTAAGTGATTCAAAATGAAAAGTATATTAAGATTAATTTAATTGAACTACTATCACATGACATATATTAAATCATTCCTTTCCATCACATGTAACATGCATATGATTTTTTATCCTATGTGTACCTATACATGCAACATAATTTAGCACACTTAAATGATAAATGTAGATGTGTATACTTAGAGTTTATATTTTTATTTTGATTGAATTATTAAATCATATTAATTTAAAGCTCTGTCCAAATTCATATACAAAAATACATAGGGATGAAATTGAACAGGTACGTGCCATTGTTAAACCTGGAAAGTGAGGTAATGAAATGACCTCCTTGGGGCTAGCTAAAGCATCATATTCACGGGATGTCCAGACTATATACCCATTTGTATTCAAACATATGTAAATTTGTATATATGAACATAAGAAAATAAGCTCCAAATCATATGGCTAATTAATTCAACCACTTAACCAATTATGAATGCATGTATTTTTTTATTATAAAAAGGGGGATTTTCATTTATTAATCACATATACACACACATGTATAAAGTCATAAACAAGTATGTGTCATTATTAAACTAGGGAAGTGAGATAATCAAATGACCTCCTTGGTATTAGCTAAAGTCTCGTATTCCTAGGATGTCCAGACTATATGCTTGTTTGCTTCAGTACACATGAATGTATACATAACTAAAAGAATAAAAATCATGCAGAGATTGTATTTTCTTTAATTGAATTATTTATGTATATAAATTAAAGCTCAATCCAAATTCTAATGTTAAGACACATAAGAATGAAATCAAATGAGCACGTGCCATTATTAAACCAGGGAAGTAAGGTAATCAAATGGCCTCCTTGGGGCTAACTAAAGCCTTGTATTCCCAAGATTTCTAGACTATATACCCATTACCATTCAAGCTTATGTGAATCAACACATGAATAAAAGAAATATGACTTAACATTCATATACTTAAGCTATGAGTACATGCACTTCTTATGTATTTATAACTAGCATCATAAGCTTTTGAAAAATATATTTGGATTTAGTAGTGATAATAACCACACATATATTAAATTAACTCAACACATGCAAGCTTACATAAAAGAAAAACTATTTGATTTAATTAATTTTTGAAAAGATCAATGCTTGATTTCAAAAGATATACAACATTTAACATGATTGAAAAGGAATAAATAAACATAAAAACACAACTTCATTCAATTAACTTAATTCTTAAGGACAATCATATTAGATAAAATAATTTAAAGTAAACCAAAGCTTTCTTAATGCCATTTTAACTTCATATTTTGATTTGACTTAAGGATGTAAGGAAAGGTTTGTTGGTCCTAACCCATTCCCATATTTGTTATTCCATTTGGTTTAATGAAATTGTGGTGTTTGTTTTCAATTTATGTATATGGAGGACACCACGCAGATCTGAGGGTGTACTTATTGAGGTGATCGGGTACGACATTAAGGAATGGTGTACTATCTCAAAAGATAGAAATCACCACCCTATAATGGACCTAATCACCTAATAAGGACTCCTAAGGCATGATGGGTCTTCGAATATACTATAGATTTTTTCCTACTTTATATGGATGAATAAAGTAGGGTTTATTTAAATCAGGTTCTAAAGTTTCCTATGGGGGCAAGCCCCCATAGTTAATTACATCCTATAAAAGGTTAGTTCCTTAGGAATACTCTCGATTAAATAGGCAATTATTATCTCTAAAGATTTTAAAGATAAAACTATCAATAAAATGATTATGTTTGAAAAATCAATCTGGATAGATTAAAAAAGAGAGACTTATTACTGAAGCCAAAGGGAGGTGAGTAGGGAATGCTCATGATACTAGAAAACCTAGTGAGCATTTCAATCTATTATGTTTGAAATTGAAGAGAATTATGTATTTGAGTTGAAATTTATTAGAAAGCTAGGGCTTGTAATCTCAGAATACATGATTATGGAAATGCCTAAGAGGTGAGGATTTATGCTTATAGCCTGAGGAGAAACAGTAACCTCAGATCCTAAATTTAGGGAGCTTTAGCGAGGGTCAAAGCATGTCCTAAATCTAAGTGAAGATGTGTATATAGTTTACCTCCACAAGAGAGGATAAATAACCCAACTATGGGACTTATAATTTCCTGGAGTGGTAGCCAGCTAACTCCTCCTATACTTTAAAACCATGTGGTCAAGTCATATGTTTTACAAGATGGTTAAGTTGTTATTATTATAAAGAAACTAAAATCCTTAAACCCACTCCCTAAGAGACTATAGCATGAGTTGCATGAATAATGACTTAGTCTAATGCAAACTTTGTTAATTTTTATTTGATTTTGGACTCTTTATTTTGACAAAAGATATAGAATTTTTATGTCTAAATGCATGATGAAATGAGGTTATTAGCTAAATCATAGAGAAATAGGTGTTTTACATCATAGGGGAGACCCTCAAATGTCAATTCTTCTCTTATTGTGCAAGTATGGAAACCCTCTCATAGCAAAAGTGAAATAAGATGACATGCATGATATTAAGCATACAACATCCAGCTAAGAGATTGTTAAATCTTTTAATTATCTTGATTTAATACCTAGGATTTAAATGAGATTATGAGTTATATAGAAAATTAATTATGAGTTGTAGTTGGGGTAGAAAATTTATTTTTCTCAATGAGAGCCTAAGTGGATCCAGGCCACACATTAAATCACCACATATGAAGAAACTAAGAAAATGATGTGCCATTTCTATTGCATAATTATAAACAAAATGTCAAACAATATATAAACCCAATGTAAAAGAATAATAGGCCAGTGCGGTCGGGTACTGTCGTACAACCCAAAAGTAAAATGGGTAGCCGAGCTCTATCCTTATACAACCCGATATATGAAAGAATAATTATAATTTTTATAAATGAATAAATGTTATGGTGTGGTGTTTGTTTTTGGGATGTGGGACACCACATAGATCTTAGGGTGTATTTATTGAAATGATCGGGTATGACATTAAGGAATGATGCACTATCTCGGAAGATAGAAATTATCACCCTATAATGGACCTAATCATCTAATAAGGACTTCTAAGGCAAGATGGGTCTTCAAATATACCAGAGATCTTTCCCCTACTTTATATGAAAAAGTAAATCAAGATTTATTTTAAGCCGAGTTCGTTAAGTTCCCTATGGAGGCAAGCCCCCATAGTTAATTGCAACCTAAAGAATGGGAATTCCTTAAGAATACTTTCGATTAAAGTAGACAATTAGGCTCTCCAAAGATTTCAAGGTTAATAATATCAAAGGATTGACTATTTTAGATAATCAAATGGGATAGATCAAGTAGAAGACTTATTTTTGGAATCCAAAAAGAGAAAGTAGAAAATGCTCATGATATTAGGAAGCCTAGTGATCATTCCAATCTACCGTATAATTGGGCTTTATATTTTTGAAATTGAAGAGAGTTAATTATTTGAGTTGACATTTTATTAGATTGCTAGGGCTTATAATTCCACAATATAAGATTGTAAAAATGCTTAAGATATGAGGATTTATGCTTATAGCCCGAAGGAAATAGCTACCCCAGATCCTAAATCTAGGGAGCTTTGGCGAGGGCCAAAGCACGACCTAAATCTAAAGCAAAAATGGGTATATGGTTTACCTCCACAAGAGAGAATAAATCACCCAACTTCTGGACTTATTACCTCCTAGAGTAGTAGCTAGCTAACTCTTCCTACGCTTTAAATCTATGTAGGCAAGTCTTATGCTTTGCAAGATGGCTAGACTGTGTTTATTTAGAAAGGAGATTAAGTCCATAAAGTCACTCTCTAGAGACTAAAGCATGAGTGGTATGAATTCATGACTTAATCTAATGCAAATTTTATCAAATTTATTTGAATCTTTTGGACCCTTTATTTTGATACAAGCTATGGGATTTTGTATGCCTAAATGCATAAGAATTTGATTATAGGCCAAATCAAGAGAGAAAGGGTGTTCTTCCACCAAAGGCTCTCACAAACCTTCATTCTCTAGCAAGATGGAAGCCCCTCTTAACAAGAGTGAAATAATATATGCATGATATTATACATTCATTCATCCAACTAAGGGGTTGCTAAAAATTTTATTATCTTGATTTAATTCCTAGACTTTTATATGAGGTTATGAGTTATTTTAAAATTTTAGTTATGAGTTATTAATTGGGATAGAAAAAATTAATCATCCTAGAGCCCACATCCAGCCACACATTCAAGCATCAATCATAAAGAAACTATGAAAATCATGTTGTTCTAATGCACAATCTAAACACAACATCAAACAATTTTATAGATCACCATAAAAAAATAAAAGGCCAGTGCAATTGGGTTCCACCGTACATCCTGAAAAGAGAAAAAATGATGGGTAGCTGAGCTCTACCCTTATACAACTTGGTTTAAAAAAAAATACATGCTATGGGGGGTCTTCTTTTCTTCATTTCTTCCTTCTCTTTCTTTTGATTTGATTTGCTCCAAAGGCATCACAGGGCACCCCCAGGGACTAAGCATTTTGGCCACTGCTCATCCTAATCCCCCATAATACAAATCATAATTCCAAATGCAAAATTACATCAAAAATAGGGAAAGTAAATCTAGCTATACCTGCAAAACAAATGTTAGCTAAACACACCAAACAACTTAAGCAGTTATATGAATAATTTAGACTTAGCACCCCACACATGGGTAACAAAGCCCACCTATCCTAAAGTGAGTTATGCTTAGGGGCTAAGCAACCTGCACAGCAAACGCATTTATATTTTTATTACAACGGCCCCTTAAGCACAACCCCTTGCAGAAAATATGATTAGCACCACCATCACAAACATATACCCTAACATATAGTCTAAAATATTACATCACAAAATAAAACACAACATCATATATACAACGCCCTAACCTAGCACTAGAAGTGGTGACTTAGTATACTAATGTGTGTGCTTAAGAATTGTGTGGCAAGACTTTACTATGCTTCTTTAATTTAAGTTTCAATTTGGAATTTGAATTTATTTAAATTTTACCTTTGGCTGATTTCAATTTAAATGATTTAATGCTTTATTTTTATTTTTTATTTCACTTTTATTTGGTTAAATGATGTTTAGGTTTTCAAGAATGAAGAATCGAATGAATTCATTTGTAGAGAACTCACCCTATTCATCCTAATACTAAAGAATTTAACTAAGGTCCTTAAGTATCTTAATTAGCCCATTTGAATTTTTTGTAATTCATTTGATTTGATTTGATTTGATTTAGAATTTAGAATTTGAGTTTATTTAAGTATTTGATTGATTGATTATGGATTAGATATTTTAGTTTAATTGCATCTTGATAATTTAATATCTTTAATATTTAATGAAGTTTAAGTTTTTTAAAATCCATGTGTTTTTTGATTGATTAATTTTAGATTAGATATTTTGGTTTAATTAAATCTTGATAATTCAATATCCTTTTAAATAATATCTAATTCTTTTCTTTTTATTATGTGTCTTAACTTTATATTTATTTAATTTGATATTGGTTCATTTATTTTATAGTTTGGAATTAAAATTAATTGAGATTTTATTTTGATTTTAATTGAGTTTGATTCTTTGTAGGATTTTATTTTTTTCATCCATTTTATGTTTATCAAAGTTTGGTTTAGTATTTTGATTTCCTTTAGATAGTTGATTGGTTTATCTTATTTAAGTAGGTTGAATGTGATTTGATTTGATTACATATTAAATTGATGAGAGTCTTTCTTAATTTAATTTAATTTGATTTAATTTGATTTGATTAGCTTTAATGGTCTATGTGTTAGCTTAGGTTCAATGTGATAATGTGATTAGTTTAATTAAGAAGTATATTTATATTAATTATACATATTTGTTTAATTTTAAATTTGGTTTCATATTTATTTAGACTAATGATGTAATTAATGATTTAATAGTTTAGGTTTAATTTAGGTTTTCATTAGTATTTAATTGCATTTATGTTTGATTAAGCTTAGGTTTAATATGATTAATTTAATTAACTTAGTTTATTTAAGAGGTGTTAATTAAAATTAAATAAAGATTTGTTTAATTTTTAGTTGATTTCATATTTATAGGTTAATGATGTAATTAATGAGTTAATGATTTAGTTTAATTGATTTGATTATTTTGTGCATTTTATGTTTGATTAAGAAGTTTAACATCATTAATTTAATTGACTTAATTTATTTAATAGGTGTGATTAAATTAGTAGATTAATTAAGTGTTTGATTTGAATTAATTTTTTGATTTTATTTAATTTGGTTTATTAATTTATTAAGTTTTATTAATTAGATGTTTAATTAATTAAGTTTGATTAAGTTAAAATTTTAAAAATTAATTAAAATTTTAATTAGAGATTAATAACTTAATGATTTAGTTTTAATTTAGGTTTTGATTAGCATTTAATTCATTATTGATTTTAAGCTTGGGTTTAATATGATTAATTTGATTAACTTAATTAGTTTACTTGAGGATGATTATTAAATTTAATTAGGTTTGATTTAAGATTTTAGTTAGCTTTATAACTTATTTAAATTGATTTGATTAATTAAGATGATGGTAATTAAGTTTGCATTATTAGATGTTTGATAATTAAGTTTGATTAGTAATTAAATTTTAAATTATTAGATTAATTAAGGGTTTGTTTAATTGAGATTAATGACTTAATTTCCACATGTGAATGATTTGATTTAGTAAGTGTTTTAAATTTGATTTGATTAAAGGATTGTTATTACCATATTATTAAGTTAATTAATTGTTTCATTTCAAAGTTTTATTGATTATTATTTTTATGTTTGATTTCATTAAATTTGGTTTATTTTAATGGTTAATTAATTATCTTATTCCAAATGGATGTGATTTAATCATATGTTAATTAAGTTTACTTTATTTGGTTTAATTGATTAATATCAAATGATTATATTGAGTTTTTAATCAATTTGACTTTTTTATGATTAATTAGTTTCAATTTATACTCATTAAGGAGTTTCATATGATTAAGATTCCAAGCTTAGTATGTGTTTAGTTATACTAGTTTGACCCATGTTAAAGTTTCCTAGATTTGTTTAATTTTAAGTTTGATTTAAGATTTAATCATTTAATTGAGTTTTATTAACTTACATAGGTTTAATCATATTTAATTTAATTTCCTCTAAAGATGATATTTTTCTAATTTGAGGTTTGATTAATGATTGCTTAAGTACTACTTCATTTCTGATTTTGATTTGATATTTAAATTATTTTAAGATTATATTTTAATTAACCCCTTAATTGATTAAACTTTAATCTTAAGTGTTTATTTAGGGTTCATTAGGATTCAAAAAATTGCATTATTACCTAGAGAGTTCTAGATGTCAATTAAAGTGATTTAAGCCATTTTGAAGATTTTTTTCAAAATTTCTAAAGTTTTATTTGATTTATTTTATTAAAATGGATAATCTGAAATTTAAAATTTAATTTCTCCCAATCCAGAAGTCCTTTTTACTTGAAATTTTTATGGTAGGTGTGTTTTAATTTCAATCTCTAAAAATTTCAATTAAATCTGACTTATATATTTGATTTAATTAATAAAATTTTATTTTTACTAAAACTTAAATTAAGCTTAAAATACTTAGTAAAATTTGGGGATTTTGGGTTTTTTTGGATTGCTCTCAAAATGACGAATCCAACGAGCTCTTGTTTGCAATTTGTAGTTAAGTATTTTATTTTTTTATGAGTTTTTGAAATTTTAGATAATTTAAATTAATTTTTAAATAAAATTATATTGTGGTACGCGCATGATTGGATGCGGTGTTGCGTGGCATGCGTGCCACCCGATGATCGCCGTAGCGTGGGCGATGTGAAATAGGTCAACGCGGCGATCGGATCGGAAGCGAGCGATGGACGAGATCGCGTCGCGATCAAAGCGTCGCGATGATCGTGCGATCGACCCATCACGATCGAACCATGGTCGATGGTCCGTCATCGAGCGAATCGATCGGCGATCCCACAACGTGGGATGGACGCGATTTAGTCGCCAATGGTGAATAGTAAAAATATATTTTTTTAAGGAAAAAATAGAGTTTTCTAAGCGAAAACTTGTCATAATGAACTCATTTTTATGTCGATTCACACTGAAAAATTTTATTTTCTAATTGGGATGATTTAAAGTAAAAATCGGATTATCTAAATTCTAAAATGCAAGAAAATTAACACAAAATGCAAGAAATCCTAAAATCGGCTAAAGTTTGGTAAAATTTACCTCACCGGGGATGGTTTTCGGTGGCGATGAAGATCCAAGCAAACTCCTAGGTATGTGAGGAAGCTTTGGAGTGATCTTTAACCCTTGCCACCCTTCAGAACGTCACCTTCTTTGATGTATACCATCGCCTCACTAGAACACAATTATTTGTGTTTTTGAGCTAAAAAATGGCTCAAAGAGGTGGGGGATGGGTTACTTTTTTCTTTGGGGAGTTTTTAGGGGCTGAATGATGGTGGGAGCAAGAGAGCTAAAACTTTATTTCCCCCTCCTTTTATATTGGCCAAAAATCCACTCTTTTTTGAGTTTTTTGACTCCAAATTGATTATCATCTTTCTTGGGGTGGTTGGGAAGAATGATGGATTGATTGAGGACTTTGGATTTTTGCTCCAAAGTCCTCTCTTACTGCCATATGATCAACTTTATTCAATGCAAATGTTGGGGAGGAGTTAAGTGCATGTGATGGGGGAGAATTAAATGAGGTTGGGTGGAATCCTATATGAGGGAGGATCCATGAGGGATTTAAATGGGTTGGGTGATTTTGGGTTAATCCCAAATGGGTTTGGGTTGGGTTTGATCTGCCCCCAATGGGTCTTGGCTTGGTTTCTAGGGATTTGGTCATATAGGTCATATTAGGTCAAATTGACCAATTTGACCAAAAATTAGCTTGGGTTATGGGTTGATTCATGTTCAATTGGTTAATTGAAGATGAATGTGGTCTTTGGTTTGAATTAATTTGGATTTAATTTGGATTTAGGCCAAATTGACCCTTTTGGCCAATTTGGGCTAGGTTGGGTCAAGTTTGACCAATTGGGCTCAATTATTGGGTTTAATTATGGCTTTGGTCAAGTTTAATAATCAATTTGGAATGAACTTGAGCCATTGGTTACAATCAATTTGGGTTAGATCATGATTTGACTCGATTTGGTCCTTTAGGCCAATTTGGGTCAATTTGGATCAAATGGAGCTTGGTTTTGCTCAATTGATTGCAATTAATCATCCTAAGGTGATCAACAATCATGGTGGAATATTTTGGTGAGCTTGGTTCAATCCAATTTGGGTTGGATTAGAAGTTGGCTCAAATGGGTCCTTTAGGTCACTTTGGGTCAAGTGGACCTAAGTGGGCCAATTGGTTTGGTTTTGGTTTGATTTGAGTTTAGTTAAGCTTATATATGAGCCCTAGATTGAAATATAAATTCAGTTTTAAATCAAAAGGGCTAAGTTAGGCTTGACTTGGGTTAACTTGAATTTGGTTTGATGATTGTAGATTTTATTTATATTTGGATAAATGATTGAATGAATGATTGATTCAAGAGAAAATCTATTGGTTTTGACTTGATTGGATATAATTTGGCTAAGTCCAAAGAATTGGCTTAAAGGGCTTTAGATTGAGTTTGGATTTGATTTTTCAATAGTTTTGGTCATTTGAATTTGGATTTCATTTATATTTGTGAATATAAATGAAGATAATTGATTTATAAAGAGAATCAATTGAGTTTGATTTGATCTAAAGGAGTTTTGGCTAACTTATGAATGTGGTTCATATGGCTTAGGAAGGGTCTTAATTTGAATTTGATTTTGAGGATTTTGGGTTTCAATAGTCAAATTTGAAATTAGATTTTAAAATTTGAATTTGAATTTGAGATTTGGTTTGAGAATTGAATCTAGGTTTGATTTGAGAAAGTGTATCTAGATTGGGTTTTAGGCTATAGGATAGGTAATTTCTTAAGCCTAAGGCATAGCTAATCTTATGATTAACTTCTAAGTCTCTAGGCTTAGGTTAAGTGTTCACCTAATCACTAGAAGTGTCTTATGACTAAGGAGTTCTTAGTGTCTAGAAGAGTCCTAAGTCTAAAGAGAGGAGGTTAAGAGCTCACTCCAAAAGTGAGGTCAACAAAGGACCCGATAGGTGTGGTGTAGCACAAGCACACGCGTATTCGTTGACAAATGATCAACAACATCAGAAGATTGCAACAAAACAATAAAGTGATCTATACACACGAAGGTAGATTGAATCCGCGATCTTAGTGCAATGTCTTTATACGAGGCATATAAGAGTGCAAGAAAGAATCACTGATTAAGTCATGAACCTTCAGGAAATAGTTCAAGCTATCCTATATGGATTTGAGTTTGATTATCAGTATGATTTGTTTGGGTGTGTATCCATTAGGGATAAGAATTTAATTAGATTTCTTCAATTTATCTTATTAGACTCTACTATGGAGGTTGGTTTAATTTTTTATGGATCCATTGGGGAGAAGGGTTCTAGATTGAGGCATATAGGGATGTACACACTTTCAATTTATTTTATTTAGAAGCTACTAGGAGGCCAATGATTTTACAGAGAAATTATTGTTCGATGTTAATTTGACTAATTGGGAGGTTGATTTTAAATTTATTTTGATTATGGATTTGGTGTGATGGACCACTAGGTGAGGTTGGTGTCTTAGATTTATAAGTAGTCTACCACCATAAGGTAGGACTATCGACCTATGGTTACCTTTTGGTATGCAATGCTGAAGAAGGCATAGCACTACATCTTCCAAGTAGGATCGCTAGTGATCTTGAGTAAATCAAATACCTAAGGTGACTAATGGAGTGCCATGGGTCTTACCTCAACTCAAGAGTAGTCAATGATTAATTTGATTTATTTGATTTGATTGAATTGATTTAATTTAATTTATTTTTATGTTGTGGACCTCGGTGCGATGGACTAAGAGAGGGGCTATGGGCCTTGACCTATCTTAGATTTATAAGTCCAAAGGGTAGTCTACCGCCATAAGGTAGGACTATCCGCCTAAGGGTTTCTTGTGCAACAATGTACTAAGAAGAAAGTGTAGGACTTACATCTTCCAAAGTAGGGATCCGTTGGGTGATCATCGATGGCACAACAAATCAACCCCACCTAGGTGACTGAGTGATGGGGTCTTACCTCAACTCAAGAGTAGTCATGATTAATTTGATTTGATTTGATTTAATTTAATTTGGTGTTATATTGTGGACCTATGGCGCGATGGACCCAGAGAAGAGCTATGTCCTTGACCTATCTCATTTACAAGTCCAAAGGGGTAGTACCACAAAGGAACTATCCGCCTAAGGGTTGCCTTCGTAATGAGCACTAGAAAGAAAGCATAGCAGACTTACATCTTCCAAAGTAGGGATCACCATTGGGGTGTTATGTCGATGGCAAATGATCAATCCGACCTAGACTATTTGAGCGAATGCCACTAGGACTCATATCAACTCAAGAATAGTCAATTAATTTAATTTTAGATGGACTCTAGTGGATCTACTAAGAAGGAGCTAATATCACTAGATATCTTAGGTTTACAAATCCAAAGGATAGTCTACCGTTAGTAGAACTAACCAACCTAAGGGGTGCCTTTCGATTTATAATGGTCAAGTTAGGAAGAAAGTGCAGAGACTTGCATATTCCTAAATAAATAACCACTGGGGTGATCGATCGCTTGCACAATAGATCGGGCCCGACCTAGGGCTGCCCATCGATTTACAATGATCATGCTGGAAAGAATGCGTAATAGACTTATATCTTTCAAAGAAAAGATGACCGCCAGGGTAACTCTTTGGTGGCACAAGTTGAACCTAACCTAAGGGCACTACGAGAGGGTACTGGACTTATCTCAACTCAAAGTAGTCGCAATTCCTATAGAGTTTTGTGACACTCTAAAGATAGATGCCTACTTGGAAAGGGGCCACTATGGGCTTAAATTCCTAATCCATGAGTGAATTAATTTTGTTTATTTATTTAGTTTGTTTTAACGTGGACCCTGTTGGTTTGCAAGTGATCAAATTGAGAAGGAGCTTATATCATCCTAGACCTATCTTAGATTTACTGAACCAAGAGAGAATCTGTGCTTCCGCTGAACAAATTCTCCAACCACAGGGGTGGCTACTAGGAAAGGGGACTCCCAATCCAAAAGTAACCTGAAGTGTCTAAATGGGGTCCAAGGATGATCCAAATAGAATGCTTACAAGGGATGGGGCCACCAAAGGCTTAATCCAACACCCGAGAAGATGACATGGCTAATATATCAAGGTATTTCAAGGAGAGAAAGCTGGACTCACATCTGCCAAGAGTGGTGTATCCACTGTGAGTCACGCGATAGAACATCAACCAACCTAAGGTTCATTTCAATAATCAGTAGAAAGAAGGCTTACATCTCAAAAGCGAACCGATCAGGATAGTCTATCTTCGCTCATAGGCCATCCACGACTATGAGTGAATGCCTGAGGACTTACATTGACTCAAATGTAGTCAAGAGGAAAGGAGCCTCTGGGACTTACCTAAACCTCAAATATACTCAACCTAGTTTGTGCATGATGGCTAGTTCAAGAAGAAAGCATGGGACTCACATCTCTTAACAAAGTCAACATGGGTAGCTCACTGCAGCGGAAATCACCATACCAATAGGCGCCGCTTTTGCAATGGTCAAGTTAGAAGAAAGGGACTCACATCCTCAACAAGTGACCACTGGGTGACATACTAAGGTAGCATGAACCACCTAGAGCTGCTAATGAGTGAGTGCCACAAGGGGCTTGCTCCCACATCAAAGTAGCCAAGATAAAAGATATGTATTTATGTATGAAAGAGGAATAGATGCCACTTGGGTTCTCTTACACTATCCCAAACACATTGAAGAATGGATGAAATGAGGGCAATTGTGACTCCACCAAGAAAGGATGTCGCGGGTTCTCTTACACCCAACTTAGTTGTACTCAAAATAATGATCAGGGTTCTCTTACACCTATCCTAATAGCCGAGGATCATTTGTAGTTTGTGTTTGTGTTGTGAGGGATAGATGCCTCTTGGGTTCTCTTATACCTACCCTAAATACACCATGGTGGATTCACAAGCAAAAGATATTTCTAACACAAGAAGAAATGAAAAGATGAAAAGAAATTTAATTGATAATCATTTTCAAACAAGATTTATGGATAGTATTTTTTTAAGTATAGCCCATTGATTGGAAGCATTGAACGCTCTCCTTTATAATTTATGAGTTGATAAGACCCTCCTTGGTAGGCCTTTTCTATGGCATAAGGGCCTTCCCAAGTGGGCTCAAACTTGCCTCCTATCTTCGATATGCAACATTGGTCTCCTTAGAACTAAAATACAAGCTCTCCTACTTGAAAAGCTGGACCCAACTTGTTATGAGCTTGAATCATCTTGGCTTTGTATAACGCGAGATTTTGGCATGCCCATAGGCGTCTCTCCTCCAAACCTTTAAGCTCTTCCAACCATAACTTGGCATTCTGTTCCATTATGATTTTCCTACTCACGGTTATCCTTAGTGTTGGGAGTTGAACTTCTAATGGTAGAACGGCTTCGGACCCATACACTAAGGAGAAAGGGGTAGATTGAGTTAGAGTTATGTATGTGATACAGTAAGCCCATAAAGCTTCAACCAACGCTTCATGCCATCATATTTTATCATTAGTGTCTTCTTCTTATTTGAATGAGAGTTTTGTTGAAGGCTTCGCTAACCCATTTGCCCTTGGGTAATAGATGGTAGAATATCTCAATCTATATTGTGTCTCCGAAAGCAAGTTATTGATTTTAGTGCTCTTGAATGCTACCATTATCGATATAATTCATCGAGGCACCCCAAACCTATATACGATATGGTTCTAAAAATTGGAGCACATGTTGGTGACCTCTAAGTGGGATTGCCTCACCACTTGGAAAAGTAGTGAAGAAGCTAGATGAATCGATGACCTTGGAAGAAGAAGGAGGATAAATCAAACCTACAAAATCCCAACAATGTATAGAATATTGGGTGGTTGATGTAGGACCACACATGTACATTGGCATCTCCTACCCATATATGCGGATCATCAAAGGCCAAGTATCCTAGTCTCTTGATCTTGGCTTTCATCTTCGACCAAATTGATGTGCAAAACCTGAGTGTATCATGATCCTATGGCTTCATGTTTGTCCGACAATGTAACCACATATGATCAAGGACCGCAAGGTGCGCCTACAAGAGTATAGAAAGGGCTCTCTTCACCTAGTGTGCGTGATTTCTCTTGAGGTAGTTTGCCTATATTTAAATAATCTATGAATGGTTGCCTCCAACTGACTCCTCATCCTTTGGCAATGGCAACCTCCCCTTCAAGAGAGAATCTCGATGAGTTCAACATCAATAAGGGATAAGACTTGTCTATTTTGGACCCTTATTGAATGGACTCATCTTGACATGCCAACTCTTTGGCAAGCTTGGCTAATGCATCACTACGCATTCTCCTCGAGGAATCTTGTATGGTAACCTCTAGGATTTGGGCCAACAATTCCATAGTGTACTTGTGGTAATGATGGAGCTTAGTTTTAGAACTTTGTAAGACGATTTGGTTGATGACTAACGAGAATCCCAAAGATGTTGATACTCTGGATGCATAATATAATGACTAACTGCATCATCAAAGCCTCATATTCATTTTGTTGTGGTGCATGGACGATAGATGATATGAGAATCTCATCACATCGCAGGGAGTTAGAGAACTATTCCTACGCCTTCCCTAGGATAGTAAATTATGGTTCTTCTCCTCTTTGAGAGGCGCACATCAAAGTACATCTCCCAAGAGCATTAGTACCCCCTAAGTTCATGATTTGTTCATCGGGGAGATCATCGTTAAGCGGAGAATCAGTAGAGAGTGGATACGATGCTAAGAAATTCATAAGTGCTTATCCTTTTACAACATGGAGTGGTATGAATGTTATGTCAAACTGAGATAGAATCATGGACCAATACACCAACCATCCAAATAAGGTTGGCTGTGTCATGAGATATTAGTGGATTGACTGAGATCAAGTTCACCTTATGAGAAAGTAGTGTGTAGCTTTTGGGATGCAAAGATTAAAGCTAGGCTTTTTTCAATAGGTGGATAGTTTGCTTAGTAGGGATTAGATGATGACCGATAATAGAGTGTTCTCCTTCATCTTAGCCAACAAAGCCAAGGAGTCATCTAATGTAGCGATATAATATGAGCGGCTACAGATAGGGTGCTATAATCGGTGTCATCGATATTGCTTGATGTCTTGAAAGCATGACACTTATCATCCCATTTGAACTTGGCATCCTTTTTGACATGTGCTAAGAATGGTTGGCATCTTCCTGATAAGTTGAAAATGAAGCATCTTAGATATGCCAACCGCCCTTGGAATGACCTGACTTGTGTTAGCTTTTAGGGTGGCATTTAAATATTGCTTTGATCTTTTCCATCAATTTCACCCCTGTCGACAACAAACCCAAGAATTTTCTAAAGCTACTCAATGCACACTTGTTTCATTTTGAGGTTGTATTATCTTAACCGCTCAAAAAACTACTCAAGTCAAAGAGATGGTCTTCCTTTTCTTTGCTTTTGACAACAAGATCATCAACGTAGCATTCAACTTGATGATGAATGAGTTCATCATAGATTCAAGTCATGGCTCACCGGTATGTGGCACCGACATTTTTAAGGCCGAAAGGCATGACCTTATAACAATAAATTCCGATCGGGGTTCAAAAGGTAGTGTTTCTTTCATCCTCTAGGCCATCTTAATTTGGTTGTAGCCATATGACCCATCCATAAAGGAGAATACTGCATGAGATGAGGTGATGTCCACCATTAATTCTAGTATAGAAGTGAAAATTCATCCTTAGGACATGCCTTATTTAGATCCCTAAAATCAATGCATATATGAATTTGGCCATTATTCTTCTTAACTGGGATAATATTGGCCAACCAAGTAGGATATTTTTCTTCCCTAATAAAGCCAAAGATCATTTCTTGATTTTAAGTGACATGATGTCAATCTAATCGCATGCCTAGGAGCTTGCTTGATGGGTTAGCATTAGTTCTATTGCTAGTTTATGGACCGCTATGTCGAGATAGATCGCATCTCTTCATAACTCCATGCAAAGCAATCCATAAACTCATTCAAGAGCTTCACTAAATCATTGGTTTCTTTTTCATTCAATAGAGAACCGATGTATGTTGGACATGGATCTTCTTCGCCCTAGTTGATTTTGAGCTCATCGATAGTTGATTTAATCTCCTCTTCAAACTCCGGTGCATCTTGACTTCAAAGTCATTTGGATCATCTGTTTCTAAGCACACCTCCTCATATGAGTTAGCATGATTTGAAAAGAACCTATCGATTCCAAATGATTGTGATGACCAAGTAATCCATCATCAACTGGACCCACTATCAAATCCTAGTCCGATCTTGATTGTGAATTTCCGCATTTGTTGTCCCATAACCTTTCAAAGTAATCCAACCTATGTTTAGACCAAGCATGTGGAATTAATCTTTTCTTTGCTAAATTAAGAACACAAGGCGAGTACCAATCAAAAGGTAATTCTATTAAATCTTTATATGAATCATCCTCAAGTTCTACATCAGCTTCTTGACTTGAGGATGATGCTCCAAGAAAGAACTTCACACCTTTACATTTGTGGAAGACTTTAACTACCAAACCTCAACTTTTGTGAGAAAGTGGGTTAGAGCTAAAGTTCCCAACGATGCTTCACTTTCACATATAGACTGGATACACTTATGCTTTGCTTAGAGCCCGTCTTCATCATGTCTGCTCAACTGCCACTTGCATGGGATCCATGGAAGTGCAAGGTATGTAATCATATATGACTCATCCTCAACTAGATTCTAAGTATATATAATAGGTGTAGTCGGCAAGAGGGACATAACCTATTGGATGGCCAATAAGGAGGTCTTCCCCACATGTCTGATCTCTTCCACCGCCTCTGGTGGAGGTCAAGTCATCCTACCCATATGTTCGAATGGAGTAATGAACTATGGGTGGAATCTAATGTTAGGCTCTACTTTCTCCTCCAAGTCTATTTCTCGCTCCCTTTTATTTTCTTTCTCATTTCCTTTTTTTTTCTTTTTTTTCTTTTTTTTTCTTTTTTCTTTTTCTTTTTCATTTTTATTTTTTTTTCTTTTATTTTTGAACTTTCTCCAAGTTCACGAGAATAGACTTGTTGATTTTGAGGGAGATAGTAGTTGCATCCTCATATATTCGACCTCATGAACTGGAATGGCTTAAGATCTCGACAATATTCAATCCCACCCTCATGAACTTCATGCCGATGTAGAGAGGATGGAACCATGTTGTTCTCATGTATCCATGGTCTCCCAAGCAAAGCATTGAAAGATGTATCAGTCTATAATATGAAACTGTAGTCTTTCCAATCATTTACTTCTAATGGAAACACTATAGAGCCTAAAGCCCTCTCAACTTATTCATTGAATCCTCTCAACAACATCCTCTCTTTGAAAGTTTGGAGATGTCAATCCTCAAGTAAGTGTTTTAGACTCATAATATTCACGATGCACGTCAACAAGAACTCGGATATTGTATCTTCCAATATCCACTAATGTAAAGAGGCGGTTGTGCTTGTCCAAGCAAGTCTTCATCATGAATGTAACTCCTAGAGTGTCCTTGAACTTGAGCCTCCTCTCAAGAGGTCACCAAGCTAAGCATATCTCCGGATCAAGAAGACCTTGATTAGAGATTCTCATCTCTTTGGATAAGATAAGTGCCATATATGCTTAACTTAGTTGGTACTTTCTAAGATGTTCTGGGGACATAGTCAACAGCTTGATCCTCCACAAGCATATCCATGGGTGGAGCATCTTGTGGAGGGGTTATCTGTTCTTTAGAACCAATGATTTGCTTACCCTTATCCTGAGGTGCCACCCTAGGAGGTAGAACTTGCCACCGAAAGGTTAACTTCAATGACTCTTGGAATGATGAATTTGTAAGAAGTTCTACCTTCTCATCGAGTACACCACTTCTCCTATGGGATCGAGTGGATGACTCCAAATCAATCTCAAGAGGTGAACTCAATGATTTAAAAATGGAAAATCCATTTCTAAATCAAGAAGAATGATTGAAACTAGAGTTATCATTATTATTTTGTAGACTTGAGAGTTTTGAGAGGAATAAAATCTAGAGTATCGTGGACAAGATGTAAGTGAAAGCTTTCTTCATTGATTTCTTCTTAGATGGAGGTACATGATAGAAATCTAATAAAGTAAGGAAAGGGTATAGTGCCCTTGTCCGACAATGTTCCTATTGGTGTAAGAGGAGCTAGTGGAGGAAGAAGTAGTAGCTGCAACAGTGGATGGAGTGCTAGACTCGAATGGTGGTTGTGCTACTATGCTATCCCGGGAAAGTAAGGTAGGCTGCTGCTGCTGCTGGGCTGACACCTTCTTCAAGTTATCTTTGGCAACTTGCAAACCTTCCTTGGTGTTGGAGGTTTGAGTTACTTGTACCAGAAAGAAAGCTTCTTGATCTTAGAGACCACTTTTTTATAGGTTCGCAATAAGGCAATATCCCAACCTTCTATTATCTTAAGAGGATTGCAAGCATCCCCAAGAATTACTCTGATAGAACTGGAGGGTTGTTCTAACAAGTATTCCTTGGGGATAACAATAGCTCCTGACTTGTAGCTATGCTCAAGCTAGTCCTTAAAGGTGACACAATCCTCCAAGACATGACTAACCATGTGGTGGTAATAGTTAGGATCATTACTCTTGCCCACATCTTCTGGCCTCTTGGGCTCAGGTAACTGAAAGTCAGGTTTCTTTAAGAGATTCTTAAAGATCTTCCTAACTACCTCCCTCTTGAATGAATATGAATATTCTTTAATCATCAAGAGTGGGTAATAGCTACTAGCGGATATGAGTACCGCCGAGTATATTGTGGAGAGGTAGTGCGCCTGGTGGGTGGTAGATGGTCAGGGTGGTAGAGGTGGTAATGGAGGTCTTGTGCGAGGTCTCTCATATTGAGCTCGGCTGCTTCCCTCTCTAACACTACTACCCGGCTTCTCAAATGCTTTCTTTGGGCTTTAATGATTGGTCTTGAAAAGGTAACTTATTTCCCTGCTAGCGCCTTGTTGATTAATTTCAAATGTTTTGATGTAAATCCCTTGAGCATGAAAGAACGCCATGAATATTCTTGAGAAGAATTTATAGCATGTTATTCCGGTTCACATTTCATACTTAAATTTTCACCCGAGAATATAATCAATAAGGGACTCATTGGGATTTTTGAGCCACAATGAGGTCACCCACGCTTACCCTTTGTTAAAGCTCCAACAATCTTGATGAAGAGGTGCTCCAACTCAAGAAAGTCTTCCAACCATTGTAAATACCAATCAAATGCAATCAAACTACTAATGAAGAGATCAAAAAGAAGTGCATCACTGCCTCCCATTACAACATCCTCTAAAGTGTGTATATGCCGAGGGTTTCCACGCCATCAAAGATTTTGAAGGATGGCACAAAACCCTTGGGATATTGGACACATCAAATTCCTCAGGTAGGGTCTACCCTTTGGAACATTGAGCCACCTCGGTTTGTGCCAATGCTTCCTTCACTTTATTCCACCATATGCTTTATATCTCTTGCATGGAGGTACTATTGTGACCTTCCTATGCGCCACTATCGTCCATGGAGATGTACTCTTGGGCTGATCTAGAACATGCAACAACCCAGGGTGGTCAGCCTCTAAGGGAGTAGGCTGTACTGATGGAGCTTGGCCTTGAAGTGCTGGGAGGCTAATAAGTCTTCAACTCTTTCTCCATCCTGATATGCTCATCTCCCTTCGTATGAAGGTGTTGGGTTGAATGAGATGTGTCTTCTTCCTCAACTACAACACTGGCTATGTTGATACCTAAGGAGGGAACCCTTAGTGTCGACCATATGGACTTTCACTGAGTCCTCCAAGAGATCATCCTTATCTGGATCAAAACCTAGCATCCTCTTCATCGAAAGCAATCACTCTCAAGAGTTCTCTTCTCAAAGTACAGATAATCTCATCTAAAGAGTGCCTAATCAGGACAAACACTCAGATTGAGGGTTATGCTCACTGTAAATACATCGCATTGTAGACTTATCGGAGGACCTCTATGCACTAACACCGCCTATCACCGAGTGCAGGGTCATGACTAAGAGACATGCTCATCTCATGGTGGATCCTGGGAGATCTACGCCATGGGACCGAGAACATCCCCTTCCCCTCGCTACAATCACTACTTGATGGTGGTGGTGTGGGTGACCACGATGTCTGGTCGCTTCCCTTCACCAAGATTGAAGTAGGAGGTCGAGTAGGGGAACTCTCACCTCCGTCAATGGAGTAGATGAAGTGGGACCCTTTGGTTGTAGCGGATCACCAATGGGGCTTTCTTCTCCGGATATGTTATCTTGTGCCTTTGGCACGGGTGGATGCTGACCGATGGTGGGCGAGGTGGTGGTGGAGCAACACCGCTCTAGGCTTCTCTCCTATGGTGGGCGCACTCAAGAGAATGATATCATTATGATCGATGTAGCGACGATCGGAAAATCCATGAGGAGGTCACTGTGGCATACCACGCCTCTCTCGCTACCTCATATCAGCCTCCTCGGCCCTCTCTAATGTGTCTACCTAACCAGGGATGACAGAACGTAAATCAAATTGAGCTCCGAACTCTGATCGTCCATAAGCTCCGCCAACTCGCTGTAAGATGAGGTCGATATGACCTTCTCCCTCACCTAGCTCAAAATGAGGGTGGAGGTGAACAGATCCTCCATGTCCTCCTCCATCAACTGAGAGGGGTGAAACTCTACCATGATAAGAGGAGACACTATCCCAGGTAACTCCTTTGTAGACTGGAAGTGCCTCTCCTCCTCTATGCTCATGATGCCACTTGATCTTATCATGGTCATAGGTAGGAGGAAACATGAACTAGACCCACCTCGTGGGGGGAGACTATCTCAAGATAGGTAGCCTTCCCTTGGAAGGAGCCAACGAGTGGGTGCTAGCTTGGGGTAAAAAGGGAACCACCGAGTAATCGGACTGAACTAAATTACTGTGAACTACCACCTTCCTCTTGGAGGGAAACTCAAGTCGATGGCATCTTAACTGATGACCGCTCCGGTCACCACACTCTATGGTTGTGAGGTGGTCCCCACAAGTGATCCTCCCTCAAAACTGGCCAAAATGAATGAGGTGGGCAAAGTCGATCTGGTAGAGGCTAGCGATCCAAGGCCAAATCCATCCCGAAAGAAAAAGTAAACACATACTGAGGCCATGTATGAAAACAAAAGACTACATTGCCGACTTGAGATGTATGTCTACATTATGGAAATATAACTTGTAATGATCCTTGATATTTGTCCACAAGATTAGAAGTTTGAGTTTTGAACCCACTATGATTCAAATGTGTTAAGTGGGTTCATTGAGAGATTTGGATATTGAGGAGAGTCTTTGCCATTTGATTTTGATTTTGAACCCATACTCAACCGATTTAGGTAGTTGTATGGGGTTCTAAAATTTGAGGACAGATTTTTTGGAGATATTTGTGTTTTGTGCATCTTGTTTAAAAATATTGATAGTTTGAAAGGCCTCTACTTAGCAAATTTGGGTATGCTAAGAAGAGGTTGTGATTGTGTTTGAAATATTTTTTTGCTTGGTAAGATTTGATTGTGGGGTTTCTTACTTAACAAATTTGGTATGTTAAGTAGATGCCACATGTGTTTGATTTGTGTTTGATGATGAGGCTTTCACTTAACAAATTTGGTATGTTAAGTGAAAGTCAAATGATTGTGAGATAGATTTTCTTTCTTTGAAGATGGGATTCCCACTTAACAAATTTGGTATGTTAAGTGAAACCCCAAATGTGTTTGAGATATATTTGTTTTCTTGAGAATGAGACTCTCACTTAACAAATTTGGTATGTTAAGTGAAAGTCAAATGTGGTTTGACATGAAAATGATCCTTATTTAACAAATTTGGTATGTTAAAAGGATCAAATGTGTTTGAAAGAACTCTCACTTAACAAATTTGGTATGTTAAGTGAAAGTCAAATGTGTTTATGATTTTGAAAATGAAACTCTCACTTAACAAATTTGGTATGTTAAGTGAAAGTCAAATGTGTTTATGATTTTGAAAATGAAACTCTCACTTAACAAATTTGGTATGTTAAGTGAAAGTCAAATGTGTTTATGATTTTGAAAGAAAAGAACTTATTTAACAAACTTAGGTATGTTAAATGGAGTTCAATTTGTTCTTATGATTTTCAAAAGGGGTTCTCATTTGATATACTTGGACATGTCAAATGAGCTCAATGTGTTTTGAAGTCCAAGACTTTGGCAAGAAGGAGTTATCAGGACAAATGCAAATAGAATTAATTTTCTCTACCTTCCAAGGGAAGGGGAACTCCCATTTGACAAATTTGGTTAATGTCAAGTGGGGGTTCAAATATGTCTTGATTTCTCTTTTGTGTGTGTATGGTTTATTGCTTTTTTTGAAAGAGGGAAACTTCAACTCTAGCACATGAAGTATGCTTGTGGAGTTTCAATTTTATATCATGATTTTATTCAAAAATAGAATCTCCATCCAATAAATTTGAGTGTGTGATGGGATAGCCATTTCCAAAGAAAATGTACTTTTGAAAAATACATTAAAAATT